>JAZHYW010000380.1:0-49174 GCA_037355805.1 Ixodes ricinus
TAAAAAAGGCATGCACACTATTATACATCTTATCATATTTAATCAATCAACCATATAGGCTTTTTCATTTTTGTACGCGTCGTATGTACGCTTTTCCCAGGGCGCCACATAAGTTTTTGCAGATTTTCAGTATTTCAAATGCCGGTAGATCGGGGCTGGCGGTTTTGGCTGTGGTCGGGTGCAGGTTGCAGATCCCGGGGGGGGGGAGGGGTGGCACTTTTAGATGATGTCCGCTATACTTTGGTGAAAAGTGGCAGAGGAGCAATATTGTTTTTTATTTTACTTGATATATATTTTTCGCAGCTCTGTATACATTAAACCACCACCACCGTCGCAACCATGCGCTTTAAGGGAACGGGCTTGAAAAATATGGGGATGATGATTCGTTGATCTTGACTTCGTCTGACTCATAGATGAGAGGTAGCATATGGGGAGCGGCTGCTGAACCCCTTTGTGATGCCGCCACAGTGAATGTTTTCTATCGTTTCTTTATTTATCAGCAGCTGAAAGTGACTATGAGTTCATGCTTCAGTGACCACTGTGCAAGGTCTCTTTCAAGCTGGCCCGTACGATGTGTCCTGAGGACAGCCGGTGGGGGCAGCCACGCGCACATCTGCTGCAAATGGTAATTATGGTGTCTCAAGGGGAGGCGGAGCCCAACGAGAGAGACCCTGCGGGAGCAAAAGGGCGACGTTTGCTTCATCTTGATTTTCAGTACGATTGCAGACCGCGAATGTGGGGCCCTTTTCTGATCAGTTTTTGTATTCCCGGCGAGTTTTGCAGAGGGGCTTGTGTTACCAGGGTATAAATTGGCTGTGGTGAAGTAGGGGTTCGCAGCGACGTTTTGGATCCTTCGTTGTCGGTTTTCCTTCCTATAATTATGGGCGACCTGCCAAGCATTGGATTAAAACTACCCACTAATAGAAAACGTGAGTGCAACAGACCGTCATTATAGGTTAATTATCCAACCGATGACTGGTCATTGTGATAGAGTAATCCTGCTCACGCGAGGCAACCGCAGGTTCGGACACTTATTGATGGTCGAGAGACCAGCATTGCGAAGCCACCATCCGTGGGATAACCAATGGGAACGCCTCTAAGCCGTAATCCCGTTCAGCAGTGCTGATATCGTGCGTACTTCCACGTTTACAGGTGACGTTAGTAGCCAATAATCGCGGCGGCTGCCGCGATCCCGCTGACGACGCCACGGGAAGGGGGGCATTAGTCGTTCGCCGAGGTAACGGTGTGAGTGACAGTTCCATGCACTCGTTTTTGTAAACTACGCGTGTCGAATTTGTTCAAACGACCCAGTACCTGTCGTTCATCAGTATAGCCACCACACTCCGACTGGACTGAGCGCGCTCAGCCTTCGACTGGGATGTTTGTCCATCATCTCAAGATGGATATCCTCCCTTTTTGAAGACGAATACACACTAAAAAAATTATTTTTTACACAGACACGTTTTGCGGTTAACCGTATGGTCAATCTTTTACTAATTTATCTCTGTTTCAACTATGGTGTAAATTTTTATGGTTAACCGTGTACGCCTCTCAGCTCGAGAGAGTAGGCACTTCACTGTACGTCGACTCGCACGGCGAGGTCTACACTACTTTTTGTACAAGTTCCTTCTTCTTCTTCTTCTTCCTCTTCTTTTTTTTTCTTCTGGGCGCTGTGTCTCTGCTCTTGGGTCCACCTCTTTGAACACTTCCAGCTCTGCTTCGATATTTCTTGCAATGCGAATAGCATTCTTTGGCTACTTCACGCACTTTTCGTCTATGTATCTATATCTATCTACATTCTAACCCTTGCTGCCGCGGGTACGATAAATAAAAGAACAAGCGAACCGGCGCTTATGGGATTCGATTACCTGTACACGCTTGAATCAGCAAGCAAGTGCGCGCGTAACCGTTGCGGGTCGGCACTTGGATGAGCGCTCCGACACTCCTGGGTAGCGACTCTGATTTGACTGATACTTTCACGAGCTGCTGCGCAGATTACCGTCGAGTGGTCAGCACGTGCGTCTGCGTAGCACTTAGCACGGCGTCTATGCACGCGCTCCGCGCGCAAACATTTGCTGACGTGCGATGTCGGCGTTCAGCTTGCCTCACCCAACGGTGTCTCCGTAAACGAGCCGTCTATACCGCGTGAGCGCGCGCACCGCGCTGCGGCAGCCAGGCACGCGTCTCGCGGTAAAGGTATCCCACGACGGCCGAGGGTTTGTCCGCCCGCAGGTTGGAGACCATCGGCTCACCCGGCATGACCCATCATGCCGGCTGTGCTTAGCGAGCGGCCAGCCTTTGACGGCCTTGTTTCAGCCTCACGAGAGCGGAATACCCGCCGCACGGAGCGTCGCGCCATGCCAGCTAGCATGGACAGCGCTGTAAAGCGCGTCCTATGGTAAAGATATAAACAACCGTTTAGAGTACCGTTGAGTTGAGATCTAGCTGAGACGCCAGAAAGTCTGGTCGGTACCATTTTGAGTGTTTCAGTGTATGGCGCGTGCTTTGCCTCGCCTTCCTAAGTGACACAAACGCACGTGCTGGGCTGCGGAGATCGTGCGCAGGGCTGTGAAAGTGTCAACAAATTTAGAATCGCCTCAAGAGTGGGCTGGCGTATCTAGAGTGTGCTGGCCACCTGACGAACGCGCATAACTCCGCACCGTTTGATGCTATTCGCATTAACGTAGATAATCATTCCTAAAGGATGGTTTTTGCTGATTTTTTTATATGTGGTCGTTATAGATTTTACGGTTATCAGTTGCCGTTTACCCGCGCTTGGTTCAATGTCTTCAGCCTTCGAATAACGTGCTGAAATGTTCATTTTCCATATACAGTATTGTTCTACACGGTTCTACACCATTTTGGGCGCAGGTAGCTATCGGGAGTTAAATTACGCGCATCAATCGAGTAAAGAATATAATACAGGTAAGCTCATTTTTATCAGATAATGTTAATTAAAACGCCAGTTTGTACGTTCTTCTATAGTTATGATTTTGCACTTTAACAGAACAATCGGCAACCAATTAATAATGAACCAAACGATCATTAAAATAGCAGATTTGACTTCTTAATAAAACTTTAGCACCGTACCGAAAAAAAGAAAATGACCAAAAATCAAACTGACGCATTGAAATCTTCTTCTCACTTTCGGCACTGATGGATGTCTATCAATCACTTTGGACATCCATCGATACATCATCCAGCTGGTCAGCGATGAGAAAACCATTACTGAAGCGATACCGGCAGCCAGATTTTGGCAAGCTTGCGCAGATGGTGACCATCTGCGCTGCTAAGAAAAGAGGTGCTGAAGTACTGCATACAAATTAAAAGAGTGAGGCAAGATCGCAACAGCCGTGCAGATGTCACAGGCAGCGGCGCCAGTCGAGGCGCATGGAAGGTCACTACACCGTAGGCAATAGGCTCATGAAACTGCATCTCCCCGATGTCTCTGGAAAAGGCTCACTTCAACAATTGACCAAAGCATGCTCTGCTCATTTATTTCCGTACGTTCTCAGCAATACTAACTTGCCAATGACATCAGTAGCAAAATATTTCAACCATAAACGAAACGCGATTACCTAAAGATATTCGAGATAGATTTAGTAGCATCTCCAAATCGTTGCAAGGATATGCACCAAATCAAGCACGAGTGTATACGAGTGCACCAAAGGCACCAGCTCGTCGCCTAATAAAGAAAGCGCCTCTTTGAGTGATAGTAGATTCAGATATTTACCTGTAGGCATCTCCAACGTATAATCGTCACCAAAACTTGACTGGTTATGATCCTGTATGATATGTTGCAACAACTTATATCATAGAGAAAAATCTGGCAAATCCCACCACATGGCTTGAGAAGAACCTAAAATAATGCTACACTAAAACAAAAGAATACGATTAGTGATATCGTGCAATCATAGAAACTTTCGTTCTAAGGTGTAAAATAAGAACGCAATTATATACCTACTAGAGTCAATGTAGACAATTTCTTTAGCGATATAAAAAGGATCACTCCCGCTGACCGCGTAATCAAAAACTATGAGAAGGAGGTGTCGTGCGTGCACCTCAGAATATGAATTTTGACCTTCATCCAGCTTGAGCGAGAGTGAACCTAGAGTTTTCACCCAACGTCTTCGCAACAGAGAGTATCATATAGGAAGAATGGTAACTAAATTTAAAATAATACAAATTAATCTGAAGATCAAAAATTGCTACTATACACCAATTGAAGCTTTTAATAACTGCATCATTGTTTTCATTCAACCCTCATGTCATAAATAATAAGATTATATATACCGATGGGAGAACCTATATTCTTCTCACAATAACCCTAAATTTCAAAGCAATGTGTTAGAAACAAACACGCTCGAATTTTCCTATTATTACCGAAAGATATTTAATTGTACTGTATGTACATACAGGTAAACTGGGTAATACACATAATTGTATTTACATCACTTCATAATTAATTTCCAGAATATCCAGTACAATCAAATATAGTTATGATTAAACGAAGGCAAAAATTTAGTTGCGGCGGAGATTTTAATTCGAAATATAGTATGGGGGGAGAGCATCACGAATTAGGGAGAAGCTAAATTTCTCTTATTTAGCGAGATGTAACTGTATTAAATAACCCAAATCATCACCTTACCTTTAGCACTATTAACGCATGCAAAGCTGGCTTGACCTCTCAGTAGTCTCCCATTCCCTATAACGCTTCACACATTGGGCAAACACATGGAATCATTGGCGATCATACTACCTGACATTTGGTTTATTTAACAAGAGCTCGACAGTTCAAAAAAGACTAACTATAAAAGGATAATAAAAATTATTTTCTTTTATAACAAACGATAAATGGTTTAAGTACTGCACTAATTAAAAGTCTATCTTAATCAGTAAATATAGAACAAAATATTAATATATTGCAAAATATCAGAACTTGGTCAAAAATGCGAAAGAAAATGTACATACGACAAAAAGGGAATTATTGCACCAATGAACTTAAGAAAATTATCAAAAATAAACGCCTTAAGACGAAGATACCACCGATGAACTAAAATGAGAATACCAGCATAAATAAATATATTAATATAAAGTAACTGATAAAAATCAGCAGAACCCATCCTTTGGGAATGATTATCTACGTTAATGCGAATAGCATCAAACGGTGCGGAGTTATGCGCGTCTGTCAGGTGGCCGGCACACTCTAGATACGCCAGCCCACTCTTGAGGCGATTCTAAATTTGTTGACACTTTCACAGCCCTGCGCACGATCTCCGCAGCCCAGCACGTGCGTTTGTGTCACTTAGGAAGGCGAGCAAAGCACGCGCCATACGCACAAACACTCAAAATGGTACCGACCAGACTTTCTGGCGTCTCAGCTAGTCTCAACCAACGGTACTTTAAACGGTTGTTTATATCTTAATATAGGACGCGTTAGCAGCTGTCATAGCTGGTGCAGAGCGCGCGTTCCATGCACGAGGGCTCATTCCGCTTCGTGAGGCTGAGCACGGCCGCTACATCACCCTCTCCCGAGCGCGGGAGAGGGTGAGCTAGCGGCCGTGCTCAGCCTCACGAGAGCGGAATGAGCCCTCGTACATGGAACGCGCGCGCACCAGAATGTGATTGGCGCCAGCGCATCCCCAGTGCAAGATATAAACAACTGTTTAGAGGTCGCTGAATGACCGCCTCTACAGTTCTTCGTACGCTTACCGGGGCGGCGCGCCGCCTGCACATCATTTGCGGCATGCGCAATTTTGTTCAAGACCGTTGCCTGCGCCTGTGCCAGAAACCCTGAATACGTGCTTCTGTACCGTACACGCAGAGTCTGTTTTGGGCTGAACTGCCAGAGCTGTGCTGCGGATAAGACATGTATATGACCCGGAAAAATGCTGAAATTCTGGGAGTCTCGGGTCAGGTCCGAACAGCAGAGCCTGGGAAGTCCTTGCCCTGCTTGGGCCGCAGTCACTACGGATGGGCCGAGGACCGATCACTTGCATGGTGGTGGAGTGGGGCAAGCCGGCATGGCGCCACCTCTATCGACGGCTTCATGTATGTTGACTCCCTGACAGAGGCCACGCTGCTGTACCTGGATCCCAGAGCGCGTGGGCGGTGTGGAAGTCGCGGTTGCACGTGCCGCCAAAAACGCTTAGGCATGGAGGCCATCCAAGTTCCCTTATGTACGTACGCGGCTGCAAATGCCGCGCCAGCTGGGCTGTTGGAAGTTATGAATGCAGCTACAGGGTCGTCCTCCCACTGAGACGCTCTGAATTTGTATCGGTGCAGCTTTTTTATCCATGTAAACAACCGTCCTGCCTTACATAATAAAAAGGCAAAAAAGAAAAAAAATGCCTCATAGCTCTGTATAAGTGCGTCTGCTCATATCAGCAATAACGGTTCAACTTAGCTATGCCGGTTCTTTTCTATTTATTTATCGAACCCGCGGCGTAAGAGGTTAGATAATAGATAGACACAGATAGATAGATAGATAGATAGATACATAGACGAAAAAGGTGAAGTATCCAAAGAATGTTATTCGCATTAAAAAATAGAAGAGACTGACCAACATCCTGGCGCACACTCTGCTATGAGGTCATTAAAACCTCCATTTTTGAAATTCATACAAATTAGCATTTAATAAAATTAGACGCCACTATCATGTCACACCCCGTCAAAAATTAGATCAAACATACATGCAGAGTCTCAAATAGAATCAATTGAATATACTTAACTCTTTTTTCCGTGCAAGAACGACCATTCAACAATTTCATACATTACATGGTTAAGACGTGTTACTGAAACACCACATTACTCCAACGGTGATTGTGGATTTCACCATATACGAAATTAGTAAATTAATTTCAATTGCGTTAAATGCGGTATGATAAGATACATGTCAAAACTATACGCCTATGAATATCACGTAATCTTCTTCATACTCTTTAATTTAGTTTAAATACATGCCTCCAAAAAGTGGTGCCGCCAAAGTGATACCTATCCAAACAAAATGCAGATACATCATTACCAAAAATGCAAATTGACCTTCTATGTCTAAATTCTATCTTAGAAAATATCTTAGAAAAGCTAATACAGTAGATTATATTATTTTCTTAACACAAATAATCTTTTATGATCCTAAATCACATGGTTTACAATAATAAAGTCTTTTCATATTGCACTCTCTAAATTAACTCATATTTGTACCTTTAAAACATTTGCCGAAGCTGTCATTGTGGTGTCATTAGATTTTTCTGCATATTTTATCTGCTGAGCATTCATTGTCTTAGTATTTAAAATAACAGAATAACTGTCCTAGAAAACTTATACTACCTTCTTTTTTTCAGTTCTTATAGAGAAGCATAATATATCACTTTAGATGAAAGTGAAAATAACGAAACATATTAACTTAGATGCCCACAAGGATCGCCGCTTAGCCCCTTACTCTGGAACACACTCATATCCGATTTAAATGGAATGCAATTCTTCTTACAATATTTACATGGCCACTTCACATGCCGACGATATCGTATTGGTTAGATGGCACTTAGGTGTGAATTAGAAGGAAAACCAGTGAAGTGCTGAAAAATAATAGAGATTGGGCAATAGAAAGAAAATTGCAGGTTCATTATTCGAAATGTACATTTTTAGCAGTGCCAAATATGATTATCTTCAAAAAATCATTATATTTCAAAATAAATTGGAACTCGTTTTCTTTCCGTAAATGAAAATACTTTGTGTACGCATGTACATCTTTCAATCCTAATGATCTTCACATTAAACAAAAAGTCTATACATATGTTGTATAACTTGTCTTTTGTCTACAATAGCTGCAGTAACCCAAGCTCAGTTTAGAGAAATTTTACCTGCGTATCATTGAAAGAGTATTGTTTGTTGCACCTGCATGTAGATATCATCAACAAATTTCCCAAGTTAAGATCATTAAAACTAATACAAAGAATTCCATTATTGTACAGTTGTATATATACCATACCAAGCAATGTCTTCAGTGCTTAATATATTAACAATTCATATACCTCTTGATATTGAGGTATTTATTCTTCATATATTTCAACTTAAAGAACCCTTGATAGTTTTGGCACAATATCCATTCACCCAAATCAGATGGCTCTACCCAATAGATCTTGGTCCATTCATCTCTAAAAGACCATTATTTTCAAAAATATGATGCACGCACATATTGATACCGACCTTTATCTGTCATTGTTATTCGTCCAGTACTTCACGATAATGTAGGGGTGGCAGTTTTCGTTATCCTTGAAATAATTTGCAGTATTATGAAGTGTGGTACTTTTGTCTCACAAAAGTACAACACCATCTTTGAAGCTGAGGTTTTTTAACTTTAAAGCCTTCAATCGACAACAAAAGAAAAACAACAATTATTAATGATAGCTTGTCTGTATTGGCAGGTACTGGCAAATCTGATAATAGACACTTTGATATTCGAAATGAAACAAATCATTGACTTCTATTATATCAATTAGTACCTTTTCCTTTCCAACATGTTATACTACCCGGAATTTCTTTGGCAATGAGCTGGCCGATCAATTCGTTGAATCAGCACGGCGGTACGGAGAATATGCTTTATTACCTTCGGTCTAAAGTAAATATTAAAATAAAAAAATTAAAGGCTGTGGGGATATTTTGTACAGCGGTAGCTGGTCAGCTATTTTTAAAGCCGGTGACGAGTCAGTCGCTGTAGATTAGCAATTTAGCCAGTGCAGTACAACTGCTAGCCTGGGGTCTTTAACGTGCACCACGCAGTAGTGATACAGACCGTGCGTCGCCGGTATCGATGCCATCCAGATCGAAACGGGCAGGGTGTGGGGCCCGAACCCAGGATCCCTGGCTCTGCAACGCGAGCTGGCCCACGCGCGTCGAGCTGGGTGTGCGCTTTAGCCCACTCGGCCACCGATCCCCGCATATGTCATAGCGTGTCTTTATCAGAGATGGGATCCGGAGTGAGAAGACTAACGAATTCAGAATTAATCTTGCCGGGTCCCATCGACGATAAATGGGTCCATCGACGACGTCAACGATATTTTAGCAGGTATTGCGAAGAAAAGAGAAATATCAAGGTTATCAGGGTTCGTTCAGAATTAAAATCACGATGATATGAGAACATAAAACAGCGTTTAGACTTCTGGCAGATTCCACGCGCATGATGCGTTGTTATTATCCATAACAACATACAAGTCGTATGGTTCCCTCACTACATAAAACACACGTCGTTCAACTAGAAAAGGTGCAGTGTCAGCGCGACGCCATTTTAACAATTGCCATTTGACTGTATCATCTCACTAAAATAATTTAGTCATGATCAATAATCGATAGCAACAAATTAAATAATTAAGGTTCCCGTTTCAAATATTAAATGACCAAACCCTTCGGTACGTAAATAACAGGCGACGCGAACAATAGACCTTCCCAAGTTCAGCTCTGCCCACTGGCAGAGCCAAAAACCTGACGCTCTAATGGCGGCACTACAGAGCTTTCCACACCGCATAGTCAGTACTGCTCGAGAGCATAGAGCAGAAAGGGGAAAATAGGTGGTCTCGCTAAGATTGACGAATTAACGAGGAAGCGATTGAATATACGATTTTACCACCGCCATTAGAGCGGTAGCAATATTGGAGCTTTTGGGACTGCCACAGAAATTTCATTTTGCAGCATCAATTTTGCATTAATAGATAATCATAAAGGCCACTGCAGTAAATATCAGAGCAATAGCAACTTTTTCAATACCAACGCCTGCAGTTCATAATAGCTACCGAGGCCATTGTCTACTCCACATCTATAGAACGCTTCAATTGCCACGGTAGCTACCATAGATAAGATCATCATCTTTGTTTGTCCATCCATTTTATACTTAATAGCAGCTCTTTATGCGTATATATTAGATTGGTGATCTTCACTTTTGTAGCCCCATCCTCCTCATTGTCTTTATTTTTATTTTTTCAAATAGTGCATTAAAACGCGTAAATTGCGTTTACCAAATTCACTTACTAAAAGTTTCCGAGGAAATTGGTAGCGTATTCAAATAAAAATAAATAAATAATGTTGGAGTATGGGAACCTATGCCGAAGTATCTCCACTAAAAATTAGGTTTCATCCTGGGGATGATAATGCGGTATTATTTTTGATCATTAATTAGACAATGGCTTAAACCGATCTGGCACCCACTACGTAAGTAAGGCAGTGGAGAAGCAGATGTGTCGACCAAAGAATGCTGGTCTTCGGGTGATGGCATAATTGGACAGATTAAAAAGCTAGTATTGGTAAATAAAGGAAGTATTGAGTCACGGCGGGGTCTTAGGGCGGTTATCCCGTACCACTATGACATCTCACACAACCTAAAGGCGTGCGCGAAGAATTTCGGCGCCGACATAGTTTTCGAGAGGGATTATAGGTTGGACCGGTTGACCCCGTTTTTGAGAACACCCAACCAGTGTAAAAAGGCGCACAGAGAGAAGTCTACACTATGCAAGATCGGTGTAGTGTACGATATACCAATGAAATGTGGTGTCATTTATGTAGGTCATACCAAAAGATGTGTGTATGACAGATTAATGGAACATAAAAGAAATGTAAAAAACAAAGATCCGATTTCGGAAATAGTCAAACATTTGAATGAATGTGCCGACTGCTCTCCAGCCTGGGAGACGTAAAGATTGTAGAAAGGGAAAACAACGACATGAAAATATTGCCCGTTCGCTTCAGCTTGGGTCACAGACAACGGATGCTGCCAAGCGCGTGAGCTCCGGGCTTCCAGCGTCCCCTGCCAAGCACGCGCGCTCGTTCGTTCAGTACAGGCACTGTTCAGGGCCACACGCTCGTGCTTGCGGCATCGGCTGCGTCTGGACCCAAGCTCGTTGAACGAAGCATAGTGAGAGAGACAAATAGAATAAAGACGTCTGCCTAATGCATCCGTCACACGTCCGTCCACTTAAGATCCGGAAGCCGAAAAAGTTTTGCGGCTGACTGGTGCGTGAGAGAACCGGGATGACCTCGGGGTGTCGCGGTGTGTGTGATGTTGACAGGGGATCTCGTCGTCGGCTTTGCGACTGGTCGGGAAGAGCCGGAGTGATCTCGGGATGTCGCGGTGTTTGTTGTTGACACGGGATCTGGTGGCAACTTTAAGTTAGCGCCGTGTCATTTTTTTACTAGATTTATGGGGGCTTGGGAAAAGGAAGAAGAGAAGGGGCTTGTGGAAAAGGAAGGGAAAATAGGGGGTCAAAGGGTGACGATTTACATATATGTTTGTCCTGTGAAATAAACTTTGCAGCTGCGTTTGAGACTTCGTCCGTGTCGTTCTGTGTTTTGTCCCTTCTCGGTATCCCCAGTCTCGGCTTTACAACTATGCTCAATTTACACCAGCTAGCCTGCACCCTCACCGTTGCTTCTTCTCTCAATACCTTTGGGAAGCTGCTGCTTTTCCGCATTCTTGGAGATGTGCTCACGTTATACCTTTGCTGAAGCCTGGAAAAGATCCCTCTCTTGCTACAAGCTACCGCCCCATAGCACTTACAAGCTGGTTAGGGAAAACTTATGAAAGGCTTATAAATCGCCGCCTTATGTTTTTTTAGGAGAAAAACTTGTTTGACACTAACCAGTGTGGTTTTTGGGCTGAAAGGTCGACCATGAGTCAGACTAGAGTCAAGCTCAAACAGGGTCTTCTTCCTCCGCTGATTTTTTCCAAGCCCGTTCCCTTGGCTGTGGTTTCGCTAGATAGTAGATAGGGACAATTTGTAAGTGAGAGTTATAAACGAATAAAAATAATGTGTCTCTCTACCTGCACCACCAAACGGTATAACAGGTTTAAGCCAATAAAAATAAATGAAAAGAGTCAAAGTCTGACCAAATGTCGTGGATTTGAAGAAAAAGCCAATCTTGAAAATAACAGGGGAGACAGCGAAACCCTGGGTAGGGAACGAACTTGGAAAAAGCAGCGGGCATTTATTTTATATTTGTACTGTTCTTGTAAATTTCTTCTGGTATTATTTCTATTTTTTCCGGGTTCCCCAGGTCTCCTGTCTCGTGTCTGGCCTGGGAAAGAAGACGAGGATCCGACTTCTTTTTTTTCCAACCTAAAAGGAAGAAATTATAATACAAAAATGTAAATTTAATATGAACTTAAAGTTTTCACTAATTATATTTCTTTTGTCTATTATCTTTGTAACATAGTTATTATATATATATCTTTTCCTTATGTTCCTGAGACCCTCGTCGGGCTATGCGCAAGCGCACTGCCCTTCGAGGATCCTTCGAGGGGGATTTAGACCTCAGAGGGGTCTGATAAATGTTTGTCTGTATCTATTAATTTTCAGGTAAGCTATTATGTAGTGTTTTATGATCTGATTTTTGATTGAGATGGAATAGAATTTAAATCGAGCTAAGGCAAAGTCAAGAGAAACAGTTTTAGGGTGAGGTTATTGGCAAAGTGGTTTTGGGTTTATGAGCTACAGTTGATATGGTGTGTAAAGCGAAACTGTTTTATGAATGCAAGGTGATATGGTGTGCTGTTTATGTGCATTTGTAGGAGGGTTTTCTTTTCTTCTTCTTTATCGGTTGCTATTTAAAGGTGCTTGGAAGATCTTTAAATTGTTTTCGTCTTTTTTTTTCAATATAATATATTTGCATTAGAGGTTAAAGTTTTTAGAATTAATCATTTTAAATCACTATTATCTTGTCATTTTAACTCTATTTTAGGAATAGATTTAATCTAGATTTACATTTTTACATTTTTATTTACATTATGTACATTCTTATTTACATTATTTACATTTATCTTTACATTTTGAACCTTGCTTTATTAGACTGTTTATTTTTATTACTAGTGAAGATTAGATGTTGTTTATTGTTTTTGTTCGTATTTGAAAGCAGATTTAATGTCTGTTTAAAGCATTTAAAAGATTAAGCAAAAAGAAAAACTTTACTTAGTACACCCTACGTTGCACTACACTACACAACATTTATTTTGAACTATTTACATTATGTACATGATGCAAGCTATTTACATTAAACTATTTATATATGTTTTATATGGTCGTTTTGTAGAATGCTAGTATTGGTGATTTGATGCCGAATTCTATTTGATTTGAAGGGTTAATTATGATTTTATAATAGATAGAAGTCCAGCGAGTATTGTCAGAAGGAGAACTCTATAAATTTGGTAGTGTTATTTCTATCGATATTGCAAGTATCAAATAATTGTTAGATGAGCCCCAGAGTCTGGGGCACAGGAGCTCCAACCTCAAGAATTTAGATTCCGGTTTTAGTAGCATTATAGTTAGATTATGGTTAAGTTTTGGTGGCATTATGGTTATGTTTTAAAGGTGTTGACTGTTCTTGATTGTGTGTATTATTGTAGGCGTGTTAACATTTTATGAGGTGTTTTGGTATACTACTGGGAGACATTACTATATATGTATTTTGATTTAGATTTGCAAAAGTTGAAATTTTATAAGAAGTACTATCTTAACGGTGTTGTTTTTCTCTTCTAAGTATTTTATAGAGCAGCCCGCTCCATCCCGCCGCACCGAGCGCCCCAGCACCACGCCAATGATTTTAATTCGGATCAGATCCCAAGGATGTTTTTAGTTTTTATTTTAATTATCGGGATACTCCGGGTGAGAGGCCGAGAGACGTTGTTATTTCTTAGTAAATTAATGGATACCTTCTTATCCCCCTTTATCTGTTTCGTGTACCTTTTATTGTTTATGTTAATTTTACTTTATTCTATTTATGTTTGCATTTATTTTTTTAAGATAAAGCCCCCAGCGATACGCAGAGGCGGACGCGCCCCCAACCGAAGCCAGACACCCAACCCCCCCCCCCCCCCCCGCCCCGCCCGACGGCGGAGCGGCTCCCAATTTCCCTGCTATCTTTGGTCTGCCTTGATGTTAAGGCTTCCTATCAAAATAAAAATGGCAGTAAGAAGGTTTCTTTTTCTTTCTTTTCCTTCTTGTATTGCCTTTCTAAAAGCTAATCAGAAGCCCAGAGGAGCAGCACTAGGCTGCTCCCTCCTCATCGTTGGCGGGTCTTCTGTTACATGCATTAGATGTGATTGATGGAAGCCTAAGGCCCCGGATCGAGTCCGTGCCTTCCTGAGTTAAAATTTAAGGTCTTCCGATGCATGATTATACCCAGAATTGCAGCTTGTAGTCGATATCTTGTGGTTAAAGTTGTTATTTTTCGTTGTTGTTGATTTCTTCTTTTTCCTTATGCCTTGAATGATGTCGTGTCCTTTTTAGAGATGGTTTGGGTTTTATATTTTGTTTAATTTATTAAATAAAAGAAAGTTGATCGTGACAGCAATATTGGTTCATGCGGCCCCCCCCCGCCGCCCGGGCAACCCACGGGGGGGGGGGGAGAGGAGGGCCCGAACCCCGGCCAGGAACCGCCCCCCCACGCACCACCTAGAGTTCCATCATTAAGTATATTTAGCATCTATAATTTGCTTCTTCATGTTATTTAGTTATTCTACCTCTTCCTTTGTTGCTTAATCTATAATATTGTTCACATATTGTATCATTTCTTGTAAAATGTGTGTTTTATTTGTAGATTGAATTAATTTTTGTTTGTCGGTGTTTGTGTTTATTTGCATTTGGAGTCTATTACGATACTCAAGAGTATTAGGACATGTCGTTAAATAATGATTAACGGATTGACAGATGTTGTTACAAAAACATGTACTGTTAGGTTTAATTTTAAATCTTTCAAAATAAAAGGAAATCTACCATGTTCTGTTAGGAGTTGAGTCAACAAATAGTTGGAGGGGAAGAATGAGGGTATATGTGAGATTGATGGGATTCATTGGAAGATTTCTTTGGATCGACCTTCTTTTAACCAGTTTTCATTCCAGACCTCCTCGCCCTCCCAACCAGAGCTTTCTTGATGAATGTCTTAGATTTTTTTATTGGCACGTAGGCACCCCGGCGACGGGCGTCCGAAGCGAACTGATCTGCCAGGTCATTGCCCAATATTCCAGAATGTCCTTTAACAAAATATAATTTAACTTGGCATCTTTCTTGCAGATCTTTTATAAGTTGCTTGAGTTGATATATTAAAGGATTTACGTTCATTATATTATTCATTGCCTGAAGTGTTGATAAGCTGTCAGTGAAGATATCATAATCGTGTGTTTCATTTATTGTTAATAGATATTCTATGCCTGTTTGAAGAGCGATAACTTCTGCGTCAAAGATGGTGGCATGCTTAGGTAGACAACATTTTCCTATTTTAATTATACTGCAATTTTGTTTTAATACTACAAAGGCTGCTCCAACCTGCCCCAGGCATACGGAACCATCAGTGAAAAGGCCAAGCGCGTTCTCTGATGTTCTAAATGTGTTCTTATCAAATTCATAGCAAGGTAGTGAAAATTTAGTACTTGGATGGGTGTTCCATATGTCAATTGGAAAGCTGATTTCGGAAGGTAAAACTGTCCACCTATAGAAGTGTGCAGGAATTTTTGCTTGGAAAAGTTTGAACATGAATACTTCAATGTTTAGTGTTATATTTATTGGCATAATGTTACATAGAATGGGAAGGCTAATATTGGGAACTGTGTGAAACGCATTGCATATTTTTAGTAGAGGAATGCGTTGAACAGAGTTTATTTTTCTTAGTAAGTGCGAGTTTTTTTCAGGTTTCCACCACGCAACCGCTCCATGCACTATATATCTTTCAATTGATTGTAAGTAGATTTTACGAAACTGACTTTGATTTATACCCCATTTTGTTGCTGAAAAACGCGCCAGATTGGTTGTGTGTTGTAAGACTTTGTTTTTAAGATTTGTTACGTGCGGTAGAAAGGAAAGATGATAATCTACTATTATGCCTAAAACTTTTATTTCTGTTTTTACCTTAAGCTTATGTTTGTTAAATTGAATAATTGGATTTCGTTTCTGGCACCTCGCACCAGTCGCCAGTAACATGCAAAAACATTTGGTATAGTTAAATTTGAGTTTCCTCTCTTGTGCCCATGTGTATGTGGAGTTTAGTGTGTTTTCGGCTTTAATTTCAATGTCCCTTCGTGAATATCCTTCTATTACTATGATTACGTCGTCTGCAAATGCCTGTATATGTACATATGATGGAAAGCTTAAGGTTAGTAGATCGTTAATTAAAACATTCCACAGTAAAGGACTTAAGGGTGATCCCTGTGGGCATCCCAAGGTTATTTTTTTTTCGTATTTGTGTATTGTCCTTAGTAATGTATGCTACGTATCTATCCGTGAAAAAAGACTGTAAGAGATTATATAAATTACTGGGGCATTTGTTCTTCTGTAAAAAATGAAGTACAAATGGGAAGCAAAGGGAATCAAATGCGCCTGAAAAGTCTAATGAGATTACAAGGGAGATTTTGCCTTTTTCTTTTATTGTATGTAAGTGTTGAATGAGGTTATATAGCGCTAATGTGGATGATTTGTTGTGTGTAAATCCGAATTGATTCGGATGAATCAACTCGGATTTAGCGAGGAAATAATATAATCTCGTATAGATTAACCTTTCTAAAACTTTTCCAAAAATTGAATTTAAGCAGATTGGTCTATATGAACTACTTTCATTGGTGGGTCTATTTAATTTAGTTAAAAGGATAACTTTTCCTATTTTCCATGTTCTTGGAAAGTGTCCGAATTGAAGACAAGAATTAAATATTTCATGAATGAAGAGGTAATGATATTCCCATATTTGTTTTAATATTGAGACTGTTATTTTATCTATACCCGGTGCTGTTTTTAGACGCAGGTTCATTATAATTGTTTCTATTTCTTGATAAGTGAACTTTACATCCGGAGGATTGGAGTTTGTATTTTTTATACTATTTCTTATGTTAGTTAATAGTGCTGAATCGGTTTGAATATCATCTTGTGCATAAACTGAATCTAATATATATTCGACGGATTCTATGTGTGAAGTGGTTTTTGAGCTATCTATTTTAGTTATTGGAGGGATTATAATAGGTGTTTTTATTTTGTTGAAGGCGATCTTGTACGGAATCCCGAAAAGCGACTTTTAGTGGCATCAAAGCAAAAGTTTCGCCATGATGTTATTTTTGAGGTAACTATCATTTCTTTATATTCGTTCCTAAAGTCTAAATATTCCCTTTTATATAACGGCCTCATTTCGATGTTGCGACTTCTCTGGAATCTTCTACGATATGCATTAACTCTTTTTCTTGTAATATTTAATTCCTCCGACCACCAGGGATTTGCGCGACCGTGTATTTTTACATTTTTCTCACATTTCTTTATCCAGCTTTCAAATCTATAATAAAATGTACGCAATGTTTCTTCTATGTCGTCGGCTGTATTGTGAATAAATGGATTGTTATAGAACCAGGGATCCTTTTTTATAATTTCGAATAATTTTGCAGTACCATGTTTTGTTAGTCTTCTTACCACTGATGGCTCCGTATCAAAAAAACCAAAGGTAATATATTTGTGATCGCTGAGGGACTCCTCATCGGCGACCTCCCAGTGTGTAACCTTGGGGAACAGTTCCCCAGAGGTCACCGAGAGGTCAATCCAGCTCTTGCCATTTGCTGTTTCGAAAGTTGGTTGAGAATATTTTTCATTTAAAACGAATAAATTATGTACTAGGAAAAATTCGCTTAATTGGTCTCCTCTGTCATCGTTAATATTACCCCCCATATTGCATTTTTTGAGTTAAAGTCTCCTGTTATAATTAAATATTTACCTTGTTGGCTTGTTATTATTTTATCAAGTTCTATTAATGTTTCATCAAATTCTGAAAGTGGAGGTATGTAAATATTAACGATTATTATGGTCATGTTATTATAAGAGCATTCAATGGCTATGATATTTGGTTTCACTAATAAAGGGAATATTGAACAATTTGGTTCTCGGATTACTATTGCGCTTTTCGGGTTTGTGGAGGCTATTACAGTATATTTAATTGGTATGCCTGAAATTTTTTCGCCTAGTGTATAAGGTTCTTGGATACAAATAAAACTTGGATTATTTTCTTGACATACTTGCTCTAGCTGGTTGGAGGCAGCCCTCGATTTCCCTAAATTAATCTGTAATATTTCCAGTCTCTGATTCATTGTAATACTCTGCCATCACCTTTGCTGCATGTTCAATATGTATAATTTTTCCAAATTGTATTATATCTCCTGTGGGTGAAATCGCATCCTTATTTATATTTTTGTACCTTGTAAGTATTTCCATGTTCGAATAATTAATCTATGGCATTCTAATTAGGATAATCGGTTCTGCTCCTAAGGCGAGCCATGAGTTGCTCAAGGGAGCCACACTCAGAATGTCCAAATGGATGGTGTGCATCGACCTTACGGGCGATGAATGCACGGCACCTCATTGATTTTGTGTCCGTGATGGAACATTCTCCCCTGGAGTGTGTTCCCGCACAAAGGGGGCAGAATTCAATTTGAGAGCTACAGAACCTTTTTGTGTGGCCATATTGCGCACAGTTTTGACAATGAGGAATATAAAAGTTTTCATTGATGGGGCATGATGTCCATCCCAGGTTCAGTTTTTGTTTATTCTGTAGTTTTTTGTAGCCTTCCGTTGTCACGTCAAATATGTGGGTGTTGTTGCCAGATTTTTCTTTAAAGGATGTTCTGAGGTAGAACTCCTGCGCCTCCAGTTGGACTTCGGGATTTTGAGCTCTAATTGTAGTTAGGAGTTCCGCAGGCAGGATGTCGGGATCTACTCCCGACATCCTGAACTGCGGTTTGCGTTTGGTTGGTGTTCGCAGCACTAGGACATCCTTCGTGTGCGGATGTTCGGTGATGGCGTCGCAAAGACGTTGTAATGTGTCCAGTGATGGTGACTGGACACAGACTCCATTACGAATTTGCTTCAATGCCACATCCCGAAGTCCAATTCTGTGGGGCTCAAAGTATTTTTTAATCATTGTCTGGATGTCCCCTGAGGCTGTAGGAGTGGGATCTCTCATATAAATGAGGAGCGCGTGGCCCGGCCGATCAGCCCCACCCGCCGCCGCCGCGCTCCCCGCCCCCGCCCGAACGGCCGCATCGGCCGTCCCCGCGGCGGAGGAGCGCCCAGCGACCGCCGCAGGAGCCGCCCGCACCACGTCCGCGAAGGTTGGCATCTTTTCCCTCTCCTCCAGCCTCGCTTTGAGCATTGCGTTTTCAATTTCCTGTTTGGTGGCAATACCCGCCATCTTAGTAAAAAATTGTAGTATTTTCCCGCCTGTGTCCTTGCTGATCTTGCTCCTCTCATCATTGACAAGAGCGATCAGCTTGGACTGAAGGTCGTGGACACAGTCGGAAAATGACATCTCGCTGGACTGTCTAGATGGTCTGTTTTCTCCTTCTTGTTGCTCTAGCATTATGAAATCCGATCTTGTGGGTGTTTCAAAAGTATAGCTAATTTAAAGAACTCGTTTTAATAATTCTAGGCGCGCAAGCTTGTCTTTTTTACAGCTTAGAAGAAGACATTTGACGGTGTTTGAATATGTTCGAAATTCGGTTAAGTTGAATAATTTTAGGATTTTATGAAAAAATTACTCTTCTGAAATATTAGTTTTCCGTAGCGCTAGATGACCTGATCAAATGAAATCGCTTAACCCTATCTATATACAGAATTAAGCAATTACTGACGCCAGGGGCATTGCGACCATTTTGAAAGTGGATGTTCGAATTCGAAAATTAAAATCGAAATTCAATGAGTAATTCTGAATGGAAATTAATAATTTAGGTGTCTTCACGATCGCTATGCCTCGGAGATCGCACTCTGATGCATTAAATAGTTGAGACAACAAAAGAAATTAGAAAAATATTGGAAACGATACAGAGCTCACTGTGTGTTGATCTGGTCGGTCCCAGTCTTCTTCTTGTTCCAGTATGCTGCATGGAAAAAGTCGAGCCTATTCGAACTTGAGATGTACGTTCACTTAAAAAGTTATGTGAGCAACGGAGCATGTGGCCACGCACTCCACAGTGGTACAGATATCGAAGGATACCATACCTCCATGGTAGTGTCATATGTCTTCTCTATATCAAAGAACAAAGACACACAATGCTGCCGGTGTCTGAGATGGCCGCTGGTCGGTGTTGACGCAATGTGATTTCTGCCCAGTGCTCTAATGCAAATATATTATATTGAAAAAAAGACGAAAACAATTTAAAGATCTTCAAGCACCTTTAAATAGCAACCGATGCAAGAAGAAGAAAAGAAAACCTTCCTACAAATGCACATAAACAGCACACCATATCACCTTGCATTCATAAAACAGTTTCGCTTTACACACCATATCAACTGTAGCTCATAAACCCAAAACCACTTTGCCAATAACCTCACCCTAAAACTGTTTCTCTTGACTTTGCCTTAGCTCGATTTAAATTCTATTCCATCTCAATCAAAATTTACTCTTCTGAAATATTAGTTTTCCGTAGCGCTAGATGACCTGATCAAATGAAATCGCTTAACCCTGTCTATATACAGAATTAAGCAATTACTGACGCCCGGGGCATTGCGACCATTTTGAAAGTGGATGTTCGAATTCGAAAATTAAAATCGAAATTCAATAAGTAATTCTGAATGGAAATTAATAATGTAGGTGTCTTCACGATCGCTATGCCTCGGAGATCGCACTCTGATGCATTAAATAGTTGAGACAACAAAAGAAATTAGAAAAATATTGGAAACGATACAGAGCTCACTGTGTGTTGATCTGGTCGGTCCCAGTCTTCTTCTTCCAGTATGCTGCATGGAAAAAGTCGAGCCTATTCGAACTTGAGATGTACGTTCACTTAAAAAGTTAGAAGATAGGGACAGTGGGAATCTCGTTAATCCATTCATGCGCGTCACTAATTAGATGACGAGGCATTTGGCTATTTTTTTTATTACAATGACACTCTGTATTATAAGGGCAGAGGTACCCTGTCGTCAGCTGCCGGCCAGGTGGATGCCGGCAGCGCTCCCAAGACACGGGTTTGGCTACGGTCTTCTTCAGCCGTGGTTACTAGCCACAGTCGTCATTCGGCGATGCGCCCAGAAGCAGCGAAGGCCCCCTGGAGGCACCTCACTGTCATCAACTTGAGGTCTGACTTAGTCAGCCCCAATGACAGGAGGTCCCTCGCGCTGTCTCTGGACCAGACGCCCCGGAAGTTCATCGTTGCTGTGGTGACCATTGGCGGCTCCGTCCGCTTTCCCTGGACCTGCCGTAACAGGTCCGGAACTGAATATTTCGCTGCCTTCTGTTGGTGCAGGAATGCTAACTCCAGGCCGGTGCCGACAACTTGGACGTCAATGATGACGGCCTGGGCTCCCATTGTCGCCACCAAGTCCGGCTTCATCACTCGTCCCTGAACGGTGTAATGCGGCTCCCACAGGACAGTCCACTCGAGCTGGTGCAGGCGCATGGCGATGTACCTTGCGATGTTGTCATGCCGCTTGACGCGTCCCCGGTGTCCTCTGTGACAGGCTTGAAGGACGTGTCCCAGAGATTCCCGTGCCCTGCAGCCGGCCCTGCAGGACACGTCGTCCGGCCTCCCCCTCTTGGTTCTGGAGAGGGTTGGCAATGCATTCACACGCAGCTTGATGACATTCACGAAGTGCCGCCTTGGGAGAAGCCGAGTGCCGTCGGAGACCCAGGATTGCGCGGCCGGAACGTGTCGTGTCTCCCGCAGGGCAGCACCATCGTAGCTGCTGTGAAGCTTGCCGGCCCAGTACTTGTGGACGTCCGCCTTGGTGGTCAGGGACACGCCGTCGAGGTTCGCCGCCTGCCGAGCTCGTCGCACTTGGTCTGTCAGCATTCGGCACTGGAGGGCCGCTTCGCACCCGGGGTGATCACTAAACCGTAGACCTTGGATCCTGGTCAGTGTCATCCCCGGGATTGCCGTCCGAAGCGAAGTCACCCCCAGTCCCCCTTCGGAGACCGGGGCGTGGAAATATCCCACGGGGGTATCGTGGGGCAGGGCTAGCCACTTGCGAATGGCGGCCCTGGTCAGCTTGTCCAACTTTGACAGGGTACCAACTTCGACAGGTACCAAGAGAGTCATAGTTACTCCCGCCGTTTACCCGCGCTTTGATGAATCTCTTCACGTTGACATTCAGAGCACTGGGCAGAAATCACATTGCGTCAACAACGACCAGCGGCCATCTCAGACACCGGCAGCATTGTGTGTCTTTGTTCTTTGATTTAGAGAAGACATATGACACTACATGGAGGTATGGTATCCTTCGATATCTGTACCACTGTGGAGTGCGTAGCCACATGCTCCGTTGCTCACATAACTTTTTAAGTGAACGTACATCTCAAGTTCGAATAGGCTCGACTTTTTCCAGTGTCTTCTTTCAAGAAATTGGTGTAACCCAAGGCGGAGTCTTAAGTGCTACCTTATTTGCTGTTAAGATAAACAGTGTAGCTCAAGTTATACCGTTATCCGTTTCTTACTCTCTTTACGTGGACGACGTGCAAATATCCTTTTCGTGTTGCAACCTCTCTTGTTGTGAACGGCAATTGCAGCACACAATAAAAAGGATGATCAAGTGGGCAAATGAAAATGGTTCTAAATTTTCCCCAGAGAAAACTGTGTCTGTGCCCTTCTCCTTTCGACGAGGGATGTCTTTGGATACACACTTGCAATTGAATAACAAAGAAATATCGGTGAAGCAAGAACATAAATATTTAGGCATGATCTTTGATAAAAAGCTTATATTCAAGTCTCATCTAAAGGAAATAAACAGAAGTGCTTGCGATCCTCAAACATCCTTAAGGTGCTGTCACACATATATTGGGGGTCTGACAGGCGATGCCTCCTACAGTTGTAAAATGCTTTAGTTCGGTCACGTCTGGATTATGGAGCGATTGTTTATGGTTCAGCATGACCATCCACACTAAGGATGTTGGACCCGGTTCATCAAATCGGACTCCGGCTTGCAACTGGGGCATTTCGCATATCACCCGTATTAAGCTTGGACGTGGACACGCACCAAATGTCCCTTGAAAAACGCCGACAGTACTTGAGCCTGTCTTATTATTACAAAGTGCTTTCGGATCCGAAAAATCCTGCTTATAGTATTTTACACACTCCTCAGTTTTGTGTTTTGTTTGAAAACAAACCAACATTGTGCACCTCCTAGGTTTTCGAGTTCAAAGTATTTGTAGCTCTCTCAACCTCTCTGTCCCTTCCACAAGTGGTGGTAACTTGCTAAAATCTATAGTTAGAATTGCCCTTTGGAACGAACTACCCGTATGCTGTGTTTGGTCTTTCACCAAATACAGTAAGAAGACCGTGGCTCCATACTTTCTTCAGCAAGAGTTTCTATCATTACAAGAAAGGATATCTAGCGGTTGCGCCGAGTACTATACCGACGGGTCGAAATCTTTATGTTCCGTTGGTGTGCAGTTTATTCTAGTACTTTTGGAAGAGCTGTGCAGCTTGATTCAATGGAAACAGCTTCATTCACTGCATTGAGCATACTCTGATAACGTTAAAGTCGAAAATGTATCTCAACAAAATATGAAAGGCAACCCGACGTTTCAGGCAGGCATATTCTTTCAGTTTCTGGATAACAGTGTATTGAACACAGTCATTTTTGTCAAATAAAAAAGTAGCTTATCTTCTATTTCTTCCAGAGTTTCTACAAAGAATATACTTACACAACATGTTCGTTTTAAAGTAAATAGAGCTCTTTGCCTTGGATGTAATATCAAATTTTGCTGGGTACCAAGTCACATGGGAGTCGCAGGAAATGAGAATGCAGATCGCCTTGCTGCAACTGCCACAGACTCAATACTATATTTTGGCCTGCCCTACCAGGATTTTAAACCACTTCTAAAGAAATCTATTTTAAAGACTTGGCAACTAGAATGGGACACTGAAACCAACAACAAGCTCCATGGGATTCAACCCAGGATAGGCATCTGGGAAAGTTCATTTCACAAAAACCGCATCCTTGAGGTTCTGCTTTGCCGCTTGAGAATTGGCCATTCACGTTTGACACATAGGCACCTTCGCAGTGGCGAAGATGTTGCAATTTGTGCCCATTGCGGGGAATTACTTACAGTTTTACGCATTCTATGGGAGTGTAGGTTTTATCATCAACTGCACGTATCATCTTTTCCAGAACGTTTAAGAAACCATCTTCCCTTTCATCATATGTTTTTACTGGGAGACAACGCATTAGTACCACTTAGACGAGTTTTTGATTTTATTAACAGAACCGGATATCTACACCAAATGTAAAAAGTTTCTCTAGCCTACCATCTGTGTCTCTTGATTTTTAATACACATTTTGTTTAACGAAAAAATAGTCAGAGTGCAGGCGAGCTGGTGTAAGTTGAACATGATTGTAAACCTGAGACTGGGGCAGAAACAGAACACAACAGAAGGTAGAAAAAGAGGAGGCAACGTCTCAAACTCAGCTGCAAAGTTTATTTCTTACACGGCTTTCATACCACAATTCCAACGCCGTTTCTACAAAAAAAACATTTTGACAAGTGGCCAATGACATTTCGGTAAACCTTCTCTTATCTCCCTTGACCTCGGCTGCGAAACACTCACACAAAGGGTCACATTCACCATAACCACCGCCACCCGGCGAACGCAGGTGAATCACTACTCAACACAAAGAAAGGGTTTGACCTTCAAAGATGCGTTTCCTCTAACAACTCAATCAGTCCAAAGAAACAATACTAGACACTGCTAACAGTCGGAACCTGGGGTTATCTCCAAAACTGAGAACGACAATGCCCTCCTACAACGAACCACAAATTGGCTAAACACTGCGACTTTCTTGAACATATCCAAGGATACACATATAAACACTGCTAATAAAAAAAATTACAAGCATACAAATTGTTTACATTCTTTCCCAAACTGCAATGACGCCTGACTTATACACTTGCCAGACGTTTTTATACGAATTGTTTCTTGTACTACACGTTTCATATCCTTACGTTCTTTGTGAATTATTTCCGTTTCAGACCAGTTGGCTTTACAATTATTACACTCTAGAAGGTGCCTTGCTAACTCGAAATTGGACGCGTTTTTTCACATTCCGTTTGTGTTCCTTCAGTCTATCATTAACACATCTCGACGTCTGACCTACGTATTTAAATCCACACTCCAAAGGAATCTCATAAACCACAGAATTCTCACACGAAACCAACTTTTCGCAATGTGCCTTCTGGCAAACTTCCTGTTTCGATTCAAAAGGTGTAAGTTTGCATAACTTAAAATCAGATGTGATCACTGTTTCAACGCCAAACTTTTTCGCTCGACCAAACATTTTGTTTGGCGCATTATGGCCACCGTTGCTGCTGCGCCATCAAAAATATTAATCTAATCTAATTAAGGGGTGAGGGAGGGGCTTAGTTCAGAATAACTGGTACCTACAGCAAATTGCTCCCAGCCCGGGGGCTGCTTGGTCTTCACTGCCCTGTGGTCCCCGATGCCTTTGGAATACAAAAAATAGCCAATGCCTCGTAATCTAATTTGTGATGCGTATGAATGGACTAACGAGATTCCCACGGTCCCTATCTGCTAAATGTTATCAAAACATTTACAGAAATATTGATATGCCCCTTCAGTGCATATCCAAGCCTATGCAGACGATACCATATTGGTAATGTGTGGTACAACTAGACGCGCGCTTGAGGACACTGCCAATACCTGCCTAAATATATAGCTGATTGGTCTAATCAACATCGTCTCACTCTCAACTATTTTAAATGTAATTCTTTGTTAATCGTTGCAGGTCGAAGAATCACCAAAGTACGTCCCCCAACTATACGGTTCAACTTTATCACTTTAAAATTACTTCCAACGATGAGAATCTTAGGAGAGGTTTTTGATGGAAACCATACCTCTCTACTCCACGATGAATACGTTAGGGAAAAAGTTATCAAACATACGGCTACATGCCCGAACCCAGGCATGTAGCCATGCATGCATGTGCTCAAAGGCCCTTCGTGTCTCCTTTTTTCTAGACTGTCTTCTCCCCTCTTTTCCGTTCCTTTGCGTCCTTATCTCTTTTGTCCCTTTACCTACAGGCTGTATATGCCCAGGTTTTAAGGGGATTGCCGTAGATCTGTGATTATTCTAGGTTCATACTCTTCCTCGTAATCTCTGAATGCCCACCCATGCACCCTTGGGGTCCATGGGCTATATGGTCTCCATCCCACGAGATTAGGATTAGTGCAGGAGCTACCGTACCACCGGTACCCTACCTGCGGTTATTCGCGACCCGGCTCCAGAGATCAGCGGGGCGACCCCTGCTCTTCCTGTGGACACATGCAGGTGGCCCCCCAATGGCGCCTATGCGCCATCCGCCGGGGCCTCATTTATGGCCGGTAGTTCGTTCACTTGCGAATATGGTCCATTTGTGCGTTTTATGTGTTTTTGCGGTATTTAGATGGGGAGGCCCCGGTTGTGTCCCCCCATCACTCCCTAACATTCTGTTGGTTTTATTGTGGTGGCCCCTTGATTTTTTGGTATTCTCTCTTTCTGAGTTTTGCGTAGGTGGGATGGTGGGTTAGGATTGGGGTTTGAGCCAACCTGGTTGGGGGAACAATTGTTGTTCACCTCGTGTACTTTGGGCTTGTCTTTTACCCCAATTAGTTTTTTAGGACCGTGTCTCAATTTTTTTAGGCAACATGGGCACATGTTTTGCATGATTGCCTCGTATATGAAGGTGTCGTAATCCACCTCAATGTGCCCCACGGGTGCCCTCCCCTGCCCCCTTGGGGTCAGTGATCTGTTTTGTCCGCACCCCGCTAGACTGGAATAAATGCAGGGGCCACAGTGGCACCGCTACCCTGTCGAAGGCTTCTCGCGACCCGGCCCTGGGGCTCGGGCGGGCGCCCCTGCCGTTTTCGGGAGCTCCGGCAGGTGGCCCCCAGGGTCGCCTAGGCACACTCCGCCGGGGCCTCACTTTTGACTATTGGTAGATTTGCTCATGCATGTGTTCCATTTGAGAGGTTTATGTATTTTTGTGATGTTTAGATGACGGAGGCCCCTTTTGTTCCCCCTACCTTACCCTGATATACTATTATCCCCTTGTGGTGGCTCCTTTCTTGTTCGATGTTTTCTCACTCTATGTTTTCACGATTGATGGATTAGATGTTTCGCCTTGGGGTTTGGGCCAGCCTGGGTATGGGCAAAATTGTTGTCTACTTCTTGAACATCAAGCCTGTCTTTGCATGTGTGCACATGCTCTTTTTTTCTTCCTTCTCGTATGCGCGCCCCGTCGACCCCTTGATGTCTAATGATGGTTAGGCCCCTATATGAGTGTTTAATTTTTCATCTGTGTGGTATGGCGTTTGATATGTGTTTTGCTATTTCTTCCAGCAGATCCATAACCTTCCGGTCATGGACCACTGTTGGCTTAGTGGTGTCATTTAGTCCCTGTGGTACAAGTCAAGTGAGTTATGTTCGAAAGTGTATAGTTAATGTACATGTAGTTGTGTAGTGTGTAAATTATGAACACTGTTCTTCGCAAGGCCAAATGCCTTCTGGAGATTTGTTATGTTTTAAGAAATAATAAGCAAATCTCTCGTGATTTGTTAATATTTGTGTTGTGTAGTATGTGGACGGAAAGTGATCAGGGATGTTGTGTATGGATGGTATCCAGGTAAATAGTGGAGAGTCTGTGCAGTGTTCGGTTCAATGTTTATTTCATTCGGTGTAATTTTTTTTCGTGTGTTTTTCCTAATGTAGAGTTTTGTGAATTTGTGCGGAATAAGTGTTCCTGAAGTGCGAGCCTCACTTGCAAGTTTTGTCTGCGATGTCGTTTCCTATGATTTTGGTGTGGCTTCGAATGTGTAATAAATATATTGTGTAAGAGGTGGTAAGTTGCTGAAGAAGGAGTTTGATGGTTAGTACAGTTGGGTGTGTATTAAATGGGTTAGCAATAGCCTGAAGTGATGAATAACTGTTTGAGTATAATGTGAAAGTGAAGTTTCGTGGTTGTTCGAGAAGTTTTAGAAGCGCACAGTGTATTGCTGAAAGTTCTGCGTCATAGATCGTTGTGTGAGGGGGAAGTTTAAATTTACCAAAATGTATAATGTTGTAGTGGTTGTTCATTATGACGTAGGCCAAGCCCACGGTGTTCTGATACACTGAGCCGTTTGTAAAAACCATGTGTGTTGTAGAGGGAGTGGATGTTGTTGTAAATGGAAAGTGGGGTAAAAGACCTGGGTGAATGTTCCAAATTGGTGTGTCATGTTGAAGTTCAGATGTTTTGTATTCTGTGTTGTTATAGGTGTAGTCGCTTCGGAGTTGAAAGAGGTGAAATAGGGCGGTTTTACGGTTGAGTGTGTACTGTATAGGGAGTATTTGGTGAGGACTCGGAGGCTATTGTTGCTGAGTGTGTTAAAGGCTTTACATATTTTTAATAGTAGAATTCGTTCGATTGATGTCAGTTTGCGTGTGATTTGTGTGTTGTTTTCTGTTTCCTCATAAATTGGTGCGCCATATGCTATAATACGTTCCAGTGAGCGTGTGTACAGGTCTCTAAAGTGTGTCTGTGTGATGCCCGAATTTCTACCTGAAAATGTGGATAGTGCTATTGTATGTTTGTAGATTGGGTCGCGGAGGTGATTTGCATGTGTCAGAAACGAGAGTTTTGAATCAAATATGATACCTAATATTTTCATTTCTTGTTTGTGTTAAGCTATGATTTTCGAGCTTGAGGGTCGGTGATCTTTTAATATAGTGTCTGCCTATGAGTGTGAAATTACATTTGGATGAATTAAAGTTTATATAGTGGTGTTTGTTCCAGTCATTTACAATATTAAGTGTCGTGTTTGCTGTTGTTTCTAAGTGTAATCGTGTGTGCTCTGTAATGATTATGGTTATGTCTTCTGCACATGCTTGGATGTGGGTGTTTGGGGGAAAGGGAAGGTCAAGGAGGGAGGAGATTAGTACGTTCCATATCAGGGGGCTGAGTGGAGAGCCTTGTGGACTCCCCACTGGGGTGTGCAAGGTTACGGACTGGGTAGAAGTGGGTAGATAATCGTGCGGTTAGTCAAAATGGCTTGGAGAAGTAGGTAGAGATTACGTGGGAGGAGATTTTGTTTGAAGTAGTCGAGCACAAACAGAATCCATATGGTGTTGAACGCGTTTGAAATGTCTAATGATATAATGAGTGCTTTCTTTTGTTCGGCTGTTGCAATTTTTGAGTTTTTGTTTTAAGTGGTATAGGTATATCGTGGCGAATGTGTTATGAGTAAATCAAAATTGAAAGGGGTACAAGAGTTTATTTTGGCGAAGGAAATAATAAAGTCTGTTATAGAGAAATTTTTCTACTACTTTTCTAAGAAGGGAGTTAATACATATTGGACGATAGGACGAGGGCAGGGTAGTGGACTTATTGGGTTTTGGGGAGTAGGACGACCTTTGACTCTTTCTAAAGGTCGGGGTAATAAGAAAAGGTAAGGCAAGCATTAAGAATAGAGTGGATGAAGTCAGGTAATAGGGAGTAGAAAGATTTCAGGAGGGATGCTGATATATTGTCTAAACCCGGAGAGATGCGTGAGGGAATGTCCTGTATAATATGTTTGATTTCATATTGTGTGAAGGGAATATCGTCAGGAGTGTTGGGCGGAGTCTGTATGCACTGAATTATTTATTTATGGACGTCTGCATGTGGGTCAGGATGGTGTTGAGGGAATTGTGTTTCCAATATGTACCTCACTGATTCCTTAAGTGTGTTTGTAGATGTCCCGTCTGGTTTTAAAATTGGAGGAATAAGTTTTGTTTTTTTCTATTTTGTTTAGTGCTTGTTTGTATGGGAGTGTGAAAATGTTTGTACAGTGTTCTAGTGCGCAGAATTTGTGCCAGGATTTAAGTTTTGACTGTTTATTGTTTATTTTCTATGTTTTGTGTGCCTGTATGTATAGTGCTTTGAGTGTGTTGCGGAGGTGGTCTTGCGAATGTTGGTAAAGGCGCCGAAGAGCTCTGACTCGTTTTCTTTCTATGTCCAGTTCTGGTGTCCACCATGGGTAATGTTGTGTACTGTTTTTAACATGTTTGCAATATTTGTCGTATAGAATTTTTAGTTTACTATACATTGTTTTTATAATGTGTTTGAGGAGTGTTAGTGAGTGTTATCGGAGTTTTTTTGCATTTGTATGAACCATTGATCCTGTGAAATATTTTTCAATAATTTTTGTTGTCCTGATTTTGTCAATTTTTTACGGTCGTTATGTTGATATTGTAGACTTGTATCAAAATGTAATTGTGGTTGCTCCCTGTGGCGTCTGTGAGTACTGTCCAGTTAGTGATATCTCGTATTATATTTTGAGATGCCATTGTGACATCTATCCAACTGCAGCCGCGCGCAGATTCAAATATTGGTAGTGATTCTGGTGTGTTCAGTGGTAAGAGATTTCGTGCTATGATAAATTCTGCTAATTAGGTACCCCCTGTCGTCTGTTCTATTGCCCCCCAAACCACGTTTTTAGCGTTGAAGTCTCCGCCAATCAAGATGGGGGGTTTGTAGAGTGAATGGGTCATCTTGGTTCAAGCTTTGCATCTCAAAAGCTATTATATATTTTCACTTGAAATTTTATGAGCTGAATAGTTATACTTCTGGGCTTAACTTCCTGTAGTTTTTTGGTGCAATGTCTTTTACACTTCTAGCAATTTAGTGTAAAATTTTGGACATAGTTCTAGTTTTCAATGTACCTTTTCTCAGCAATAATATATAGGATGCCAGATTAATTTGGCACATATATTCAATATGTCACTAGCTTTAAACCGAACCTAACAAAAAGGATTCGTACATGCAGGACGCAAGAAAAAATATTGCTGTTACCTGTCATGACCCATAAGAAGAGAACTTTCAATTTTTTTTTTAACTTGATAATATCGAGAGATTTAAGAGCTTTTAGGTTCGGTCGGTTGGCAAGGCACTTTACTGTAAGCTGAAAAGGTTTAGGGCAATCGGAAGAGTAGTTTCTTTGTAAAGGTACATCAAAGTTCAGAAAATGGCCAAAATGGCATTTGAAGAAAAGCACAATTTTGTGTTTCCCCATTTATCCCGAATGTTGAAAAGGCCCCAGCGGAATACATGTCGTTTCCTGCTTTCTTAGCATCCCCCCCAAAGCCTTTCTTCAGGTTCCTCTTCCTTCTGCGTTGTTGCTTACTTTCCGTGGAGCTACGGAACACTGCCTTCTCAACACGCTCCTTGTCAAGCCTGCTGAGAGCGATCTCACAGAATACACCAGATGTGATGCCAAGTGCTTTCAAAACAGCATTTCGTATTGCATTTCCATCATTGTAGTGAGCCACAGCATCATACGTGGCAATCTTCACTGTGTCCGCACCAACAAATGTCATCTTGGGGCAGCGGCACCAGATGAGCTGATTGAGTGATTCGTTGGTGTTCTGGGTCCTGCCATGGAGGCACTTGCTGAGAAGGCCTGGTGATGACAAAGCCTGAAACACTGGCTTGATTGCTTCTAAGATAGCAGTTGGGAGGCTGTTTCTGTGTGAATATGTATCGGGATTGCCTTCACTGAAGCTACGGTTGTACCCACGCCACGATGACGGTCCATTAGGGCACAGTCCATGGTGTGGCTTTTCGTCCGTGGATAACTTGTGAAAGTTTATCGCACACACAGCCTTTCGCATGTTTTGCAAGCTATCAGTATTGTCACGTATAGACTTGCCATAGTAGAACTGTAGGGAGTCGATGTCCTTCTCTGCAGACGACCTCTTCCAGAGAATGTTAGTCAATCTGAGAGCCTCTTCCCCTTCAAGCTTGTCTTCATGTCACTGAGTCTGGTGCCCATACTCTTTTGAACATGCCCCACACACTCGTGTTTCTCCACGTATTTGTTGTACGGCTTGGGGTCCTTCACAGCGAGGAACGCCTTGCTGTCCCCGTCACCAATATATGTGGTATACATCAGGCCATGCTTTTCAATAGATCCTGCATAGATCTTCACAGCCCCTGCAGCTTCCATACCTCCGGATTATCCACAATGTGTAACCTTGCACTCTTGTTGGTTGCTACCTGTGTGCAGTTTCCGGGCACAGTCATGGCAGAACTTAGTCTCCACTTCACAGTCGAGCACTTTGCCTGTTTCTGCTGATATGAGTGTGACAACACCATGCAGAGATGTATGTCCTCTCTTCATCCATGTTCCATCCACAGGGACGGCTATTTCTTGTGGTTCATCACTTCCATGCTTTTCATCCTTAATCTCTTCACAAGCCCGAGCCATGCTTTCAGAGACAACGGTTGCTGCTGCGTCAAGTAGTCGTGTAGTGTAGGACGCAAATTTTGTTGGAGGTGGTGGGATGTTCAAAACAGCGCACATCACGCGGCCAGCCTGCACTCTTTTGCCACATGTTAGCAGGGCATAAACAAACCTTTCATTAATCTCAAAAATGCCTCTTTGAAATCTCTTAGACGTCTTGAACATGTTCGACCCACCCCATTCAGTGCAAGAGACTTTTATGGTAGATGCCAATCCCTTCTCCCCTCAACGACTTCTTCTAGGTGGAGCTCACCTTTTTGCATTTCTTGCATAAGGCAGACTCTTGAACGAAGTCACGAAGGATCTCAATATCGAAGAAACGAAATCCAGATGTGCTAGCTCCGTCCACGTTGAAACTGTCACATGAGTCACACAAATTTTTGAAAAGCTTGCACTACGACGTGCCGGCTCCTTACTCGTACCCTTCTTCACAAATTGGTTACCTCGGAACTTTCTCTTCTTCGTCCACTTCGTAGCCGTTCGTGTCATGTTGGGGCAGAATAACGCAAAGAAATAACTTTGAAAATCAACAATATGCAGGCAAAACTGTATGCACATCAAAGAAACAACAAAAAAATGCTACGCTGCCACACGGTACAGAAGCACCCCTACTGGGCAAATTTGCAGTGACGAGTAATAAATATGCAATAGATTGAATGTATTTTAGATATCAAGTCATGTTATTCATTATAATAAAAAATACACCGTCAAAAATAGGTAAAACGACATATAAACAAACAAGCGCGCCTGCCCTTTTTTAAATACCAGGGGGCGTCGCTTTTGGCGCCATGTTTAAATGGCCTTGAGCGCCCGTTCGCGCTCGCCGCTGCACGGTTTTGCTCCTCAGGCTGTGTATAATTATTTGGCACTGAAATCGAGAAATCGATTTTTTGGTCGGTCTACCCTACCATCCCCCTTAAGATGGGTATAGGGTGGAATTTAGAGCATATTTCTGTGAGTGTCATCAGTGTAGTGTTGAGATCGTCATGTGGTGGGGCGTAGACTGAAATTAAGTAAATGTCTGTGGAACGATTAGTAAGGCGGATAGCTACGATAGCTCGGAAAATATGAGCTGGGTATATGTCAAAGGCTCTTGTGTGAAGTATGATAGCTGCGCGCGGCTGTTCTGGATGATGGATGGCGATGTCGGTGAGTGAAAACTCTATCACCTTATTTCTAAGGTAATAGGGCTCCTGTAAAAATGATGTGTGGATATCTAAGGTATTCTGAGTTATCCGAAGGTGTTCAGTTGCGGTGTACGTGTTGTTAGTGTTGAGTTGTAGAATGATGATACATGGCGGTGTAGTGTGAGTGGCATTCTGATGTTGTTTGTGTATTTGGTGGTGTGTTTTATTCATCTGTATTGTGTTGTGTGGTCTGTCCTGCTACGGGGTAAGTTGTTTTAGAGGTAATTGATTTTTGTTTCAATTTTTCGATGTGCCACAGGTATGTGGGACATGCTGGGTCTAGAGCGCTGTGAGTTGGTTTATCGTCTCCAGCCTGTCGGTGGAGGCGTTCCTCACACGCGAGACAATGCCGCCCCCGCGTCCGTGAGCACTCCGTGCCCCGGTGCTCGTCGCCGCACTCCGTGCATCTCGGACTCGCCGAGCCCCTCTCTGCCCCATGCCCGTAAGTGCAGCATCGACGACAGAAAAGTATATGTAGGTTTTCCTCCACTGGGCAGGAGGACCAGCCAATTAAAAGCTTTTCTCTCCCTCCAGGCTGTCGGAAAAGAGAAGGCGACACTTCTATAACCACTGTTTGAGTGCCGTATTGATTCGGGAAGGTTTTTACGACAGTTACCTCTTCTGGTGTGCTTTCGACAAAGTTTTGTCGAATGATGGCCGCCTTCAATTCGTAGCCAGAGAGGGAAGAGCTGACTTTTCGTATCTTAAGTTGGGGGTTACGACGGTATGGCCTCTTGGTTTCTAGGTTGTCTTTAAGTTCCGGCTTGTTGTTGATAGCCTTTTCTATGTTGTCAATACCTTCTGTGAATTAATGAGTACGAGTGCACTTCCCTTTATTTGGCGCACCTCCGGTGCTTCCAGGCAAATGTCGGTAAGTGTAAATGCAGAGCGCAGCGCCTGCACCACCTGCCTGTGCTCTTCATTTTTCTTGGGTTTAGTGGGATACACTAACAGTGCGGCTTTTGGGGGAGGGTTCTCGTTTCGTGTTGTATTTACTGCTCTTAATAGCTCAGGCTGTTCTTCAGTATTGGGAACCCTTGTGCTGTTCAAGCCTTTTTTTAAGTATGGGAGCATAGCTGTTGTGCGTGTGCTGGTTTGTGGGGGTCTCCACAAGCCGTCCCTTTACGACGCCGTTTTCTTCCAGCAGCTGCGTGACCACGTTGGCCGCAGCCTGAAAGCTCTCCACCAACACGTCGCGATACTGGGCCTCCATTGGCGCCCCCACAGCCACTATGGCCTGCAGGAAGATGCGCTGAGCTGACCCCATCTGCTCGCGGAGAGACGCCCCTGGAGGGTTTGTTCTGCTTGTTTGGTCATTCGGTCTTATCCGTTCCTTGTGTTAGTTGCGGTGCTGTCTTTTTCACGTTTTGGGTCTTCTGGCTCTTTTTAGTGCGCTTTTCTGAGGGCGCCGGCACTGCGCTGGTGCTACCCCCGAGTAGTCCTCCTCGGTTGTTGATATTCGGTGGTTATTTTTAGTAGGTGCCCTTCTTTTAACAGTGTTTCTGGATCTTGAAAAATGTCGTTTCAGCATCGTCCAGGTCAGTAGAGTCTACATCAATCTCCTTGGCTGTTTCGGGATCTGAATCCGAAATGGAGTCAGAGTCCGATGACGAGTCGTCCGACAGCGATTTCGTTTTACCCATTTTCCTCATTTGTCCCGCCTTGCCGCACCACCGACCGTTCAGCAGGGGGGGGGGGTGCTGTTTGGGGGGGGGGGGGGTTGGGAGTATTTGGTACTTCCCGATATTTTCTAACTCTGAAAGTTTTATTTTTGGTAGAGAATAAAATTTGTTTACACGAAAATCGTATTTCTATTCATCTAGCTCCTACCCTTGATTGTATAAATATTTTTGAAAATTGAAAATTGAAGTTTCGTTTTTACCCCGTAGTGGGCGCTGGGGTCTGCAATCTCGAAAATTCGCCGCTATGCAGTCCCGTGGGGTAGCAATATGGCGGGCCCGAGTTTGTATGCGGCCGCCATCTTGAATGTAACAGGAGAAACAATATGGCTGCCCCCAGTTGGTCTCGATTAAACTCGTCGTCCTATACCGAGCCAATTGCAGACCGGTGGGGGGGGGTGCTGTTGGGGGGAGTGTCTCCCCCCCCCACCAACTCCTTCAACCAGTCAGACCCTTTAGCCCATCAACCCTTTAGACGCCCAAATGACTGTGAACCATAAACAAAAATGCAGTTGAAAACATTATTAAAACTTTATTGCAGACATTTTGTTGTACATGCATATTATAGCTCAAAAAGGCAATAAAAAGCAACGTTTGTCTAAACCCGGCGCCAGGAGCTGTAGACGAAAGAGATCATATCAAATAGGGACAACTGACTTTATCAGAAAGAAAAATATCTTTCAAAGTACTCACAATGCCGCTGGGTATATTCCTGATGTACGGTAGTTCAGCTAATAAAACCGAGCAGGTGTACCTCACGGACACATACACAGTCCCAGTAAGCACGTTTAGCGAAAACCACGAACTCGCAAGCAGCCCCCGTCGCCGTTGAGAAATCCCCAGTACAGTCTCTGTTTCGTTCATGATGACGTCGTGCCGGCGTCTTCGGCATATTTTTTGCTCGCTGGATGCTTCTGAAGTCAGACGGACGAAGAGGCGCAAGGAACAAGGCGGGACAGCGGCCGTCATCCACCGTTTCAGGAACCACAGTGCCATAATCCCGGTGCGCAGGCACAACATGCGGTGGGACGCTGGCCCCGACTGCCAGGCCCAGTCACCATCTCCTTGAATGCACTGAAGGCGATGGCGCTCGAGCGGTGCTGAAGGCGGCCAACGCCGAACTGGGGTTCACCTGCGGAACCAAGGAAGAAACCACACGGATCAAAACAGACCAAGGGCGAGCCCTCAATGCCATGGATGCTCACCTTTCTGAAGGAAATTGGTCCGCTCCAACATCCACGCCGGCTCGTGGGCTAACCGGAACCGCCCTTGAGCAGAGAAAAGATGGCTATGCTCTCGGGTGGCCTCCTCACACCACTCTCTCGCCGACTGCTTGCTGGCCTGGCCAGCCTGGCAGCCCTGCACCCTCTCCCCATCGCCGGGTGGAGAGAGGCGCCATGTTTGTTGCCTTTTGTGGACCGTCTCCCGTGGAGGAACCGGTTCCCGGAACGAGTCGCTCCCGCGTGCGTCCCTGTTTCTGGAAAACGGACTGCTCTCGGCTTTTTTAAAATTATTATTCATGGCTGCACGGATTTCGCCTCGAGCAGACAGGACTGCGTTCGCCTCAAAACGCCGCTCGGCCAACACCACTCGGCCCGCCTCTCGTCAATTCTCCAAATGGGGCGGTCGCCCTCAGTGGCCTCGCAAGCGACCGAACACCCGGGCAGTGACAGACGGGTCCAGGAGCCCACTCGTATTTGATAGAAGAGCAGTAATAAAAATCTGACCGTACACCGATACGATCGGCATTCTACAAATACTTATTTTTTTCCCGTCGCGTACAAAAGGCAGCTACGTTGTAATTCTTCGAAATGTGTTTGCTCCACCTAAGCCGTTGCCCACAGACATCTTAAGAAGCCTGAAGGTTTTCCCGACCCCATTAGGAAAGTTCTTGACAGGCTTTGAGACATTTCAAGGCATTGTAAAGGGCACTTCATGACATTTCAGGAGAGCCTCTGACGGGGCCGGCGAACCCACCAGGAAATATCAGTGCCCCCTTCAAACATCTCAGAAATTCCTGAAGTCCCCTTCACACCCTTTAAAAAAATCCTGAAGTCTCATCAGAGCGATTTTCAATAGGGAGCCGTCTCAATTGGCGGGCGTTCCACGTACTGCGGCCATACCCTGGTCCCCTGACGTCGCGCCGGGAGTCGACGACGGAGTAGAAATCGCCGAGTACCAGGCAGTGGCGCTCGTCGAGGAGGTGAACATCCAAGTTCTTGTAGAATGCCGTGGAGTGCGAGGGTTGTGCCGGGGCGTAAACACACACAATGCGAAAACTGCTGGTGTCCAGGAAAAAATCGAATGTGATGAATCGGCCATCGGGGTCAAAGCAGCACGAGCTTTGCCGCATCAGCACGCGATTAAAAATAATAATTCCTACCCCCGAGAACCGGGTAGTAGCAAAATAAAAATGCAATCCACTGCATAACGTTGCTTGAAGAGGGTGACGTCGCGTTGCCTAACGAAATCTGTCTAATGGAGAAAGAGGAGGTCGCAACCGACAGTCTGGGCAAGCTAGAGAACCTCAACCTGTTTAGTCGCACTGCAGAACCCCTGGACATTCAGGGTGAGGACCCGTAGCCATGCGAAGAGGAGGAAAAGAAGTCACCGGCTTTTCGTTAATCCGAGGGTGTTTCGGACGATGGCTGGCTGCTGGGGCTTCCAAAGTGTGAAGAGAAGTCGGTCCGTAAGCGCTTGAGGCGAGCTGCGGCAGATGGGATGCCTTGCAGGGTCGCGAACTCTTCGCTGCTGGAAAGGACACGCTTCCCCTCCTCAGCACCGCCATGTCGGCTACGACCGCGGCTGCGAAGTCTACGTGGTTCCAGTCTTGCGTTCCGGCGTCGTTTTGAGCTAGTTTCCACTTCCTTGGCGGCATCCCCGGCGGTCTCGTTGATGACGAGGCGTTCCTTGTCGAAGCCCTCCGTGAGGTCTCTCCAGTTGAGGCTTGGGCTGGAGTGAAGTTCCGGCGCAGTCGGTTGACTCGAGTTGTACCGGCGCTTCCTCGGAGCGGGAGCTCGTGGGGAGTGGAACGCTGGTCTCGGCACCGTTTAAAATTGTGAATGCCGGCGCGTTCGAAAGCATGGCTGCTGGCGCGTTCGAATCTTCACCTGTGGCCATGGAGGTAGCCGGCGTGGGCTGCGGTGTTGTCGCATCAAGCTCAAGCGAGGTTGTCTTGGTGGACTTGAGTTGGCAGCAGTAGTAGCGGCACAAGAAAGAACAACGCTACTAACTCCGTGTTTCTGCTGCATCACAGGAATCAACAAAAGAAAAAACTGGTGACCAGTATCGGGCCGAGGACGCAAGCAGGACAGGTTGCATGACAACGACAAGTCCCTGGGATTGGTCACCCTGCTGACATCCACCAGGGGATCCCTGCTACAAAAGACGTCGTCCGACCAGCGAAGTTCAGTTGGCAGCAGTAGTAGCGGCACAAGAAAGAACAACGCTACTAACTCCGTGTTTCTGCTGCATCACAGGTTAGAAACATCATTTAATCCCTTTTGTTGCGTTTTTGTTTGCCGCCGCTGCTGCTGCTACAAAGTGCCACTTGACTTGTTTTTCTAAGCTGTGACCAACGAGTGAAATAGCGAAATGGTGCATGACACCGATGACGTATGTCTGACGTGTAAAGAAGAACTGCTAGATGATGACCGAAAGATGAAGTGTTCAGATTGTGAGTTTTCCTATCACTTGGGCGATTGCTCCGGAATTGCTGAATCTACTTATAAATCAAAGGGAGACAGCTGGCATAAGGCGTGGCGTTGTTCGACCTGCAGACTGTCCTCGCAGCGAGGCGGACCGAGCGCTAAACAAAAGAAGGATTCCGACCTAGATCCCAGCTTGGTCATGGTCACTCTCGCAACCATAAACAAAAAATTGGACACACTGCTAACCCTCAAAGAGACAGTCGACGGGATTGAACATTCCATTCAAGTCTTATCGGACAAGTATGATGGGGTAATAAGCCACATGGCTGAGCATGATAAGGAGCTAAAAGAACTGAGGAAAAGAGTTGAAAAAGTAGAGAAAAACGACGCAAAAACAGAAGTTAAAGAACTGAGACAACAGGTGAACGAACTTGAATGGAGATCCCGACGACAGAACTTGGAAGTTCACGGTATCCCGATGACCGAAAAAGAGGATGTAATAGAAAAAGTAAACAACGTCGCAAAAATACTAAACGTACCGGACTTGACCACGTGCGATGTTGTATCAGCTCATAGGCTTGCCTCGAAGCCTGATAAGGTACCCGGAATTATTGTTCGTTTTTCAAATCAGGCTACTCGGGATCTTTGGTTCGACAGGCGATCGAGCCTGAAGGAAGCTAAAAGTGATTTCTTCCTTTTGGAAAATCTTACCGGTCATGAGCGATCACTGCTTTGGTCAACAAAAGAATGGGCGAGGGTGAACCACTACAAGTACGTGTGGTACAGAAATGGCAATGTTCTCGTCAGAAAAGCAGATGGAGGGCGGGCGCACGTGGTTAAGAACGAAGACGACTTGCAGAAATTGGTGTAGAAATATTTCTACTTCATTATCTCTTGATTTGTATTTCTTTTTTAATGGCTATTAAACCCCTTTTTTTCGCCAAGTGAAGTTGGGAACATCTTCAGATCCCACTTGCTAAGCTTGTCTCTTTGTTTCATTTAAACGCACAGTCATTGCGCAACAAATTTGATGAATTTGATGCATTCTTGCAGCGTTTTGACTTTCCTTTTGATGTAATCATGGTGACAGAAACGTGGTATAATGAAGAAGACCCCGTTGACAACTTAGACGACTATATAAATTACAGTTTGTGCCGCACTTCAAAACGAGGGGGTGGAGTCACCATGTACATAAAAAAGTCAATGCAATGCACTATAATTAATGAATTTTCTGAAGTTACAGATGACTACGAGGTTTTGACTTTGCGGCATGGACTTAACATTTTCAGTGTTATGTATCGCGCTCCTGGTGGAAACATATCCTGTTTTTTTAAATGTCTAGATAATCTTTTTGGTTTTATTGGCGATAACAACTTGAAGCTTATTTTGGGAGGTGATTTTAATATAAACATGCTTGTGTCATCGCCGCAACAGTCCGAATTTTTGACACTTTATCAGTCATATGGTTACATAAATGCTATCTGTCAACCAACTCGCTTTAACAGATTGAATGAAACTTTGTTAGATCTGTTTTTAACGAATGCACCCGAGCCACATGTTTATGCTGGTGTGATTGGAGTTACAATAAGCGATCACCTCCCAATTTTCATGCTTACAAATATAGAGGAAAATGAACAAAAGAAAAAACAGGTGCGACAATTTTCCTACCGTGATATAAGCACAAAAAGCCTTGAAGCTTTTCAAGAACAAATCAACATTGCAAACTGGAGCGCGGTTTTGTCTAAGGTATCGGCTGATGAGGCATACGAGTGTTTTCTTGAAACGTTTTGCAATATTTATAATCGTGTTTTTAAGTACAAAACGCATAAAGTTAAGAAAAAGTGTAGAAAACCATGGGTTACAACCGATATACTAAAAATGATGAATAAAAAAGATGCGCTCTATAAGAGGTTTATACGTACTAAAGATATATCTGTTTTATTAAGTTTTAAACAACAAAGAAATAAGATAACAGGTGCACTACGACGGGCCAAACGAACATACTATGACTCGCTGTTTCAAAATGAGAACAGAACGGATGTTATGTGGAAGAAGTTAAACTCTGTACTACATGAAGGCCATGTGTTTGAACAAATCGCTGAACTTAAAATTGGAGGTGAAATTAAAAGCGGTAAAGCTCTTGCAAATGCGTTCAATGACTATTTTGTTGATTTAGTGCATAGTGTTCACACAGCGGAAGCCTTAAGGTACGTGGAGGGTGTTTCTGAGACTATATTTCTTTCCCCAACCGACGAGGTAGAAGTTATTTCTATTTTCAAATGCTTAAAAAACAGTAGAAGTTGTGATATACACGACATTCAAATAAAGCCAGTTAAATATGTAATAGAATCTATTGCATCTATTCTAACTCATATCTTTAACGTGTCCCTTCAAACTGGAGTTTTTCCACGCAAAATGCAAGAGGCTAAGGTTTCAGTAATTTATAAAGCGGGAGATAAAAATGACCTCGGCAACTATAGGCCGGTTTCTATTTTGCCAATATTTTCAAAAGGATTAGAAAAAATAATCCACAAAAGACTGTACAGTTTCTGCGAAAAGCAACGCATTCTTACTCCCCATCAGTATGGTTTTCGAAAAGGGTGTTCGACTGAGCTAGCCTTGCTGAACCAAAAAGAAATAATTCTAAACAATATCGAAAATAAGCTCCTTACACTAGGAATATTTATAGACTTCTCGAAGGCCTTCGATCGTCTCAATCACAAAACCTTATTACTAAAGCTACAGCAATATGGTATAAGGGGAATAGCCCAAAACATATTTGAGAGCTACCTGCAGTTCCGTTTTCAAAGTGTCGTAATAGGAGGACACAACTCCGAGTCTAGAAAATTGAATGCGGGTGTTCCGCAAGGAAGTATTTTAGGACCGCTTCTTTTTAACTTATATATAAATGACATTACTAACATTGACTGCAATGAAACTATGATTATTTATGCAGATGACACCACCATATTGTTTTCAGGGACAAACATTTCTGAAATCATAGAAACGGGTAATCGGTTTTTGGAGCAACTTAATGTGTGGACGCGTTTGAATTCATTAGTAATAAACAGTAATAAAACAAAGGCTATAGTTTTCAGGTCGAAGGGAGTAGAGCTCTGCGATAATCAGGCTCTCTTTTTAGGGTCATGCCGTATAGAAATTGCACATAAGGTCAAGGTTCTTGGCGTAATGTTTAATGAACATATGCGATGGGATGATGAAGTAGAAATGATTGTTAAAAAGCTATCTAAAGTGGTAGGTATAATTTATAAGTATAGAAGAACATTACCTCCCTTTATACTACGACTTGTCTATAACTCTTTGTTTTATGCTTGTTTCAATTACTGCTTTTTGGTATGGGGAAACACCACAATTACAAATATTAATAGACTCTACATATTGCAAAAAAGAGCAATTCGTATTCTGGGCAATGGAAAGTATGACAGCCATACAGCGCCGCTATTTAAAAAATTTGGAATTATTGAAATAACAAAATTTTACGACTACAAACTTGCCATAACATACAAAACAGCTTTAAGTAACCCAGACAGTAGTTTTATTTCACTTGCCTCGCTTCACTTAAAAAGTCCCTTGTATTCCATTCGTCATGCCGATGTCTGGACAGTCCCGCGCTCCAGAACCAACTACGGAGATAAGATGATCAAGTATCAGCTGCCAAGAGTGTTAAATTATTTTGTGTCATTGGGAATCTGCATTGAACGTGTCTCACGGAAAGCTATACGCTCACTACTGGTTTCGTTGCATTAGATATGGCGAGTTGACTGTATGCATAAACCATCTTTTTTCTTTTGTTATATAAAGTGCTGCTATCACTGTTGCTGTAGGGGAGGGGGGGGGCTTTGTCAAGCAGTTTCTGTACTGCTTTTTTTCCCCTCTTCCCTCTCTTCTTGTACGAAGGGAAACAAATAAACTTGAACTTGAAACTTGAACTTGACTCGGACGCGGAGGGCACGGTAGACTCGGTGGGGCCGACGGCGGGTGTCGGGGTGGGTGCGCTCGACGCTGCAGGTGAAGGGGTAGCAGGGGGTCCATCCCGAGGGTTCGATGCCAGGACCGGGAACTCGTTCAGTCTTTGGCCGGCCACGGACGAATAGGTGCGACGTTTGGTGCAGTCCACCGTCGCGTGGGCCGCCCCGCAACGTTCCTAACCGGCCGCGCATCCGGCGGAGTCGTGGCCGAAAGTGGCGCAGCGGGTGCAGTAGGGCACATTGCAGGCCGCCTTGATGTGGCCCTCCCGCTGGCACCGTCGGCATACTCGTCGGAGCACCCGGTAGTCATGGGAGGAGTGGAGATATATATATATTGTTGAATTTGATCAATATAAAGATTTTGTATGGTTATGTCTGGATCTGGGAAGAGTGTTTCTAAAATATATTTAATTGAGTCATCAAAGGAGGTATTAGTGAATTATCTAATGTTTTTATTGGTGTTATTTTAGATGTTTTTTTTTAATTTATCAAAGGCTATTTTATAGGGTAGATCGAAGAGTGATATTTTAGTGTTATCGAAAAAGTATTCATGCCATGTGTCTATTTTTGATTTTAGAATGAAGTCTTTATATTGGCTTTTATATTCATAATATATTCGCTTGTTTAGAAATTCAATATTTGTGTTACGAGAACGTTGATATCTCCTTTTTAGCGCGTTAGTTTTTGCTCTCATTAATTGTAGATCCTGAGTCCACTGTGGCACATTTCGTTTGTGATTTTTAACATTCCGTTCACATTGTTTTATCCATTTTTGAAATTTGAAATAGAATACATCTAAAATGTAGTCTATTTGGAAAGGTGTGTAATTAATTGAGGTATTATATTTAAACCATGTTTTTTATTTATTTTTAAGGCTAGTTGTATATATGGTTTCTGTTTAATTCTTTTATTTGCGATTTGTGATTGTAAGTTGTTTTAACAAATTCCCGCAGGGGGCACCTGTGAAAGCAGGTGCTTGGAGAGTGGCGTCTCCACGGACCCCGAGCCCCGCAGGGGGCGCCTGCGCCTTAGGTGCTAGGTGCTTGGTGAGTAGCGACACCACGGACCCCAGCCACATTGGATACATTACGAACCCTGAGTGAAAAGTGGGTAAGACCCACCCACGTCTGGCTGTGCGTGGCGAGCCCGTGTCCAGGGAAAAGGGCATCCTGGTGGTTGAGCCGAGCCCGGGGTAGGTTTGGACCCTTCGGGGCCCCCGGGCGAGGCAACACACCACTTTGGCCCCTGCTTCCTGTAGACGGGTGTCCTGGTAAGGCCCGGCCAGGATGATCCAGTCAGTCGCCTTTTCTCCTACTATCCCCTCCTATCTTTATCCTTTCTCTACTCTTCTTTTATTCATTTTCACCTTCTTTGGCGGCAAGGGCTAACCTTGGGTGGCTATAGACCCCTTGTCTGGATCCACACTAGGTTATAGTGCCTGGGCAGCACTGGTAGTGTAATGTTGTCAGCAAAGCCATATTTGTTATGGCACATTGCCTACCCCCGTGTTGGGCTCCGTGGTGGGTGGTGCACCCGGGGCACCGAAATTCTCTCCCATCTCTATGGGTACTAAACAAAAAACCTTTCTTGATCGGCCCCCCAAAAGGAGCCGCACCGAAGTACAGGCAATTAACACTACTAGATCTGCAGAAAAATTCCCAAGATTCCTTGTGATGCACTCGGAGAGTGAGAAACCTTTGGCAAAACTGTCACCATTCCTCGTTTCCAAAACACTTGAGTCCATTGTTGGAAAGAACTTCTCTGCCAAAAAAATGACATCCGGAGATCTGCTCGTCGAGATTAAAACCAGTGAACAGAGCACAGCTCTCCTATCACTAAATTCAGTTTCCGACTATAAAGTGACTGCCACTCCCCACCGTACATTGAACACAGTAAAAGGTGTGATCTCTGAAGATGACCTCCTCGAAAGTACTGAAGATGAACTAGTAGATGGCCTCAGTGACCAAGGAGTCGTCGCTGCAAAGCGAATCTCCCTTCGTCGAGAGGGGCAAGAGATCAACACAAAACATGTCATTCTGACTTTCGAGTTGAGCAAAGTTCCTGAGTCAGTCAAGGCTGGGTACTTGAACTGCAGAGTACGGCCATATGTGCCGAACCCCAGGAGATGTTTTCATTGCCAGAGGTTCGGCCATAGTGCCCAGAGCTGCAGGGGCAAGACCACGTGTGCCAAGTGCGGTCAGAATGATCACCCTTCGGACAACTGCGCAAACCCACCACACTGCGTCAACTGCGGCGAGCCACACCGCTTACTCCCGTTCATGTAAAAAATGGAAAGAAGAAAAAGAAGTAATTACCCTGAAAGTAAAAGAAAACATCTCGTTTCCTCAGGCTAGGAAGCGACTTTCCTTTCTACAGAAAGGATCCTTTGCTACGGTGACACGCACAGGGGGCGTGTCACCGAAAACCTCGGTGGGAACCCAGGTCTGTCCCAGAGACCTGGCAGCCCCACCGACACCCCCTGCCCCTCCAAGGTCGGCTCCACGACCACGTTTGTCGTTGGAGCCAAAAGGTTCACAGTGCCTGAATGGTGCTGCCGCGCCTCCTTTAAAGGAGGCTATGGACACCATGGCACCACCAAAGGAGGTATCCCCTCCAAAGGCATCAGGGATGGTGCCTCTCGCACCACCCTCAGGCCCTAAAGAGGGTCCCTCGCAGACCACCTCCTCTAAGGAGCAGGAGCGGACACCCTCGTCGTCTGCTCGCCCTTCAGGCCGAGGCAGGGCTTTGCCCACTCCCGCCTCGACCAGCTCTCGAAAGCCTGGCCAGCTGGACGAGGCGTACTCGCCCGCAAGCCAGCAGTCAGTAGATGAGATGATGGATGAGAGCGTGTCACCCTCTGACGACGACCTGCTCCCTTCAGGTGCTGAGTCATCAGTACCTTTTCAGGTCGTAGAGAAGAAAAAGAAAAATAAACCTCCTAGAATTTTGCCCCCAAAGGGATCGTAGTCCCTTTAGTAATGAATCATAAGCAAGTGTCTACTTAGTCATCTTGCGGTGTCCTAAAGGCCAGTTATAATTTGAATTTCAATTTCCAGTTTTAATCTTTATCATGTCTCTGTTTTTACAATGGAACTGCCGTGGGCTTTTTTGTAATTATGATGATGTCACTTTTTTACTAGACGAACACCGCCCTGTTGCCTTCTGTCTGCAGGAGACGCATCTTAAAGAAACTAGGTCAAATGTACTGCGCCATTATCGAGTGTTTAGGAAAGAAAGGTTGCACTCCTCTGTGGCGTCTGGTGGTGCTGCTGTAGTTGCCCAGCGCACATCCCCATCTGCCGTTGGAAGTTTGAGAGGGCTGACTGGGCAACATTTACAGACTCTTCAGTTTTAGCTTGTTCATCACTTGATCTTTCCATCGATGATGTCACTCTGCATATCACTCGACACATATTACAGGCCGCAATCCTCGCCATTCCCATGAAGTCTTCGCATCTTCCAAAAAGGCCAAAGCAGTGGTGAAATAAAGACTGCCGCCAGGCTAAAAAGGAACAGAATCGTGCATGGGGTATATTTAGGCGTTACCCTACTCCAAGTAATCTGATTGGTTTCAAAAGAAAAAGGGCACAGGCAAGGTTTATTCGAAGCCAAGCCAAGCGGCAAAGCTTTAGAGGATATGCCTCTTCAATTAATAGCAGCGCATCTATAAAGGTAGTCTGGGACCGTGTGCATAAAATTGAGGGTTCCTACGGCGCTTTCTCTGTCCCACTCTTGTGCCGGAATGGAATATGTCCTGCAAGCCTTGACGAACAGGCTGACGTTCTTGGTGAGCACTTCGAATTTGTTTCTAGTTCCGCACACTATACACTATCATTTAGGCAGCATATGCTACATGCAGAAAAAAGATTGTGCCTATGACCGGTGGTTTGCAAGAGCCCTATAACTCTCTTTTCATGCTGCACGAACTGCAGATGGCTCTTGATTCGTCCAGACAGACTGCCCCTGGACCGGACGGTATCCACTACCAAATGCTTCAGCACCTTCATCCATCTACTCTAGAGCTCATCTTGTATCTTTTCAACCGAGTTTGGGTCGAGGGTCTTTTCCCATTGTTCTGGAAGGCTGCTGTCATCATCCCCCTTTTAAAGCCAGGAAAAGATCCTGCCTGCGCCTCCAGCTTCAGGCCTATAGCACTAACTAGCTGTCTTTCGAAGACATTAGAAAGAATGATTAACAGAAGGCTGATGTTTTATTTGGAGAGTAATAATCTTCTTGACAGGTATCAATGTGGCTTTCGTTCAGGACGATCCACGGTCGACCACATACTTCGTTTTGAGACTGTTGTGCGAGAGGCATTTGTAAATAAGCAGCATTGTGTCTCTGTCTTTTTTGACTTGGAAAAGGCATTTGATACAGCCTGGCGCCATGGCATACTGCAGGATCTCTTTAGCCTTGGTGTGCAGGGCCGAATGTTAAGTGCCATTCAGAGTTATCTCCAAAACCGGACTTTTCGCGTGAAGCTTGGGACAACTTTTTCTAGAGAATTTTCGCAGCAAAATGAAGTACCTCAAGGTGGTGTACTTAGCGTCACTCTTTTTATTGTGAAGATGAATTCAATTGTCCGCGCAATAGCTCCATCTGTTCAGTACTCACTGTACGTCGATGACCTGCAGATTTCTGTATCGTCTTGTAATCCATCCATATGTGAACGTCGGCTCCAGCTCACAATCAACAACTTGGTCAAATGGGCTGATGTCAACGGTTTTAAATTTTCTCCCGTGAAGACCGTCTGTGTGAGCTTCTCTCGTCGCCGCGGAGTTTTGCACGAACCTTCTTTGATTATGTATGATGTTCCTATCCCAGTGAAAACTGAACACAAGTTTTTAGGTCTTATATTCGATTACAAATTGACTTTTGTTCCGCATGTGGCATGGAGAGGGCATGGTGGCACTTCACCGGTTCCGCATGGCCTACAAAACTACAAAAGGACCGCGCTGGCTGCTCAGCGTCAGAGGGCATGGTGGCACTTCACCGGGAGCGATGGATAACCCTCTAATGTTTTTCATGCAGTGTCTGATATCCCTGGCTGGACTTAGGGGCTCGCTGATGCTGCAGCTCGAATCAACGGAATGCTCGGCCAGCGGAACCATGATGTGGCAGCTCGACTCAACGGAGCGCTTGGTCAGCGCAACGCCGACAGCACAGATCAATCTTACGGATCACCAACATGCCTCGTCACGATTGTGGTCACAGTCTCACGGAAGCAGCGAAGCCCCTTCACATGTCAACAAAGAACCTGGCAACATGCTCAAGCAACTGGTGCTCAGCGACATCACAGATCCCGGAGCAACATCGACAACACGTCCCGCCCCCGCCTACAAAACTACAAAAGGACCGCGCTGGCTGCTCAGCGTCAGAGGGCATGGTGGCACTTCACCGGGAGCGATGGATAACCCTCTAATGTTTTTCATGCAGGTGAGTAATGATCGCTCCTTGTATTGTAAACGTACAAGCAACATTTGCCTTCTTTCGCTGCCATGCCCTCGGACGTGTGTGTTGTTGTTGCAGGAGTGTATTGATGTCACTTTTGACCTATTGTCATGCGGGGACATTGAATCGAATCCGGGACCTGATGATCGGGGCACTGATACCCCACTTACGATGGAGGAAATGGTGAAAGCTATTCTGGTTACACAAAACGTGATTATAAATGATCTCGGAGTAATAAAAACTAGCCAGCAACAGTTTGAAAGCAAATTCGACAGCTTAGCTAAAAGGGTTGAACAGATTGAAGTAATAGTTCAAGACACAAGCGAGGTTAAAGATCAAGTCGTAGGTCTTCAACAAAGCGTCACGTCAATGCAAGAAGAGCTTTTTGAGTGTCAAAGGAAGCTTCGCAGTCTAGAAGATTATAGCCGCCGCAATAACCTTATGGTTTTTGGGATTCCGGAAGACAACAATGAAACGGCAGATACGTTAAAATCAAAAGTACTAGACGGTGTTTTCGAAGAAACGCTTGGAATTCGTGTCAACACTGTCGAACGCTTGCATCGCGTAGGTCGAAAAACGAACAGGAACCGACCTGTCATTGTTAAATTCTTGGATTCCGCAGAAAAAGATAATCTTCTAAAGAAACGCAGACTACTCAAAGGGAGTAAGATAACAATGGAACACGACTACTCCTGGGTGACACTTCAAAGGCGCAAAAAGTTGTGGGAATGCAGCAAGCGGCACCGTGATAACGGAGAAAACGTTTTCCTAATTCATGACAAGATAAAGATTGGCGACAATATTTTTGTGTGGGACGACATAAATGGGCAGATGTGTAAAGCAAATAAACAGCAAGCTCACCCTAATAATAAGTGACGCCACAAATCAATTAGTAAGCACCCGCTGAAATCGTTTAAGATATTGAGCTTCAATGCTAGAAGTATATTAAATAAAGTAGACATACTGGAAAT
>JAZHYW010000381.1:0-10478 GCA_037355805.1 Ixodes ricinus
CAGCTTTGCTCATAGGAAAGAACGCCGCAATTGTCTTCCTTGGTTGTGGACCTTCGAGACAGGCGACGTCAGTGTATACGGCAGCAAAAAAGGCGGGGTCCCAGCTGCTGACCGTTTTTATGTGTGCACGACCTCGACGGGCGAGCTGTTGAGCATCGCCCTTTCGCGGCAGTGGGCGGGTGGTGGTTATATCAGCCAGATCATCCCATGGAGGGAGTGTGGCTGGATAGCGCGGAAGTTTGGTGGTCGTCTTGTCCAAAAGGGACAAAATGCCTCGGCCTGAGGGGGTGAGTTGTAGTCGCTTTTCGTGAGCGCTCATTCTAGTCTCGACGACATCCCGAAGGTCGTTTATTCCAGATGTTGCTCTTAGAGTGCTGAGGGGGTGAAGTGTGGAAGTCCGGTGATTACGCGCCGAGCACGGTTGTTGAGAGTTTCTAATTTGGTCCAATGTGCCTTAGAGAGCCAAAAATGCCGTGCTCCATAGCAAACTCGCGACACCACAAGTGCTTTGTACAGGCGTTTGGCGATGGTATTGGAAGCACCCCCTCCAGAGCTGCAAATTCGGCGGATGACGTTGAGTGCCTTGTTACAGGTTTCTATTGTCTCTTCAAGCCAGGAATCGGCAGCAGCGTCCTCTCGAATTTCTATGCCGAGCACTCGCACAGAAGGGGAGGGACTAATGCGACGTCCGGCCAAGACGAGATGAAGTTGCTTCCCTACTTGAGCATCACGATACTTTTTGGACGCGACACAGACGTAAGTGGTCTTCTCGGGGAGGCACGAAGTCCCACCCGGAAAAGATGTGCCTCGACGACGTCCAGTGCATGTTGTAGTACCTTTTCCTGTTTTTCTAAACTGCAGGTGTGAGAAGCCCAGATCGTCAGGTCGTCGGCATATAGGGTGAAGCCGATATCGGAAATCTCGGCTAAGGCGTGCGGCAGGGCGGCCATCACGATATTAAAAAGTGTCGGGGATAGAACGGAGCCTTGAGGCACTCCCAGCCGATTCGGTCTGGGCTGGGTTTGTTCTGCTTCTCGGCCAGTGGCTACTGAGAACGTACGGTTGGCCAAAAAGCTACGTATAAAATTGAGTGCTCGGCCAGAGATGCCAAGACTGACCGCAGCTGTTATGATGGAGGAGTGCGGGACGGAGTCGAAAGCTCGACTGACATCTACGGCGACGAAGGTGCAGGCGTGATTCTGCCGTCGACCTTTGGTGCGGATGATATGGTGGGAAATAAGAGCCAGACTGTCCTGCGTACCTAGGCCGGTCCGAAAGCCGGTCTGTGCAGGGTGAAATGCGTTGCTGTTTTCGAGGTACCAATCTAGTCTGGCGAGAACCATTCGCTCCATGGTCTTGCACACGCAGGAGGTGAGCGAGATTGGGCGGAAGTTTTTAATGGTGTTGCGGGCCTTGTTCCCCTTGGGGATGGGCACGACGATCGAGTGCTTCCATGCTTGGGGGAGCTCTCCAGATACCCAGATTGCGTTAATCCAGTCAAGGAGCTGCAAGCGGGTCTCGTCAGGGAGGTTCCGAAGCGTGGCAGGGGTGACGTTGTCCGGCCCGGGTGCGGATCGCGTCTTGCTTTTGTGGATCGCCCAATTTAATTCCCCAAGGGAAAACGGCCGGTCCATACCGTGGTTGGGCACGACGATTTCGGGGGAGTAGACGGGGTCTTTTAAGACGGGCTGAGTGGCTGGCTGTGGGAAGAACGCGTCTCCGGCCAGATTCGCAAGTTCAGGTCCCGTCAGGCCCAGCTGTAGGGCGAGAGTTTGGGATGCCGTCTTGCTCTTCTTTTTGCCCATGAGAGCTCGACTTGTGGCCCAAAGCTGCCTAATTGACGTTCTCTCGGATAGCGACGAACTGTAATCAAGCCATCTGGTCCTTTCAAGGTGTTTCGCGTATTCCTTGGCCACGACGGTGGCTCGGGTGATGGCTTGTCGAGCCGCAGGAGTTTTTCGGCCTCTGCGATAACGTTGAAGTAGTTGAAGGCGTTTTGCCCAGAGGCAAGCCAGGTGAAGATCGGGTGTGGGAGTGTCCTCGTCCGTGTTGACGGAAATGGTGGCAGTTTTTAGTGCGTTCTGGATTGAGGATGTAAAGTCGATTTCTTCAGAGTTTGGTCTGTTGACCAGCTCTTGGCGAAATCGATCCCAGTGAGTAATGTGAACCTTGCGTTTGGCACCGAGTGTGTGGCAGGGCTTTCGGGTGGGGAAAATTGTATTTCGATTGGAAAGTGGTCGCTGCCCCGGGTATCGGGCAGACATTTCCAGACGTGATGTTGGTAGAAGACGTTGGAGGTCCACGTAAGATCAGGAGAAGTGTCCCCCTGGCCTACGCAGGCTGCCATGCGGGTCTTAGTCCCGGCCACGTTCATGAGATGGAGATGACACATCGTCATCCTTTCCATTAGCTGCTCCGCCCCTTTGGTTTGTCGTGTATATCCCCAGGCTGGATGATGCAGGTTGAAATCGCCTCCATACAACTTCTGTTCTTGGGGATAGATTTGATGAATGTAAGAGATCCAATCGTGATCGATTGTCCGCTTTGCCCCAGGACGAAGATATGCCGAGACGAAGATCACGTTATTGTTCTTAATGGTCGTTGCACGAACCGCGACTATTTCTTGACTGTCGTTGCAGTGTTGGGCGAGATCAATTTGATGTTGCGGCCAGTCGGTACGAACGTACACTAGCGCGTAGCCTGGTTTCACGCAAAGGGTAGAACGAGGGCCACTTTGATGTTTTGGGATAGAGGGGCACGCATAGGAGGTAAAGCCTCGAATTTTAATGGCAACAGAATTGGCTTCTTGGATTAGAAGTACGTCAGGGCGTTGATCAGGACGTTCGAGGAATCGAGTGCGGAGCTCCGCCGCTCGTTGACCGAGTCCGCGGCAATTCCATTGAAGGATCCTGATCATTTGGCGACGGACTGGGGAGGTTAATGACAGACCGGATTTGGTTGAAAAAGCTTTGGTGTTGCTGCTGCTGCTGTTGCTGCTGTTGCAACCGGTTGTTAAACTCTTGCTCGGCAAGGAGGGCCGCGTCCATACGAGCGTTCAGGGCTGTCGAAACTCTTTCAATTTCGTCTTTCAGAGACCTGAACATATTGCGGATTTCTTGCATGTCGGTGACTCTTGAATCCCAAGGTAATTTAGGATTTGTTTGGTCGAGATGAGGCTGGGTTGCCCACGTGTTGTGTGCTGCAATGGTTCTTTCCAGGCTCTGCGATGAGGGGAGCTGCGGGTATTCGAAAAGAGATGTAGGTGGGGGCCGTTTATCCTGTTGCAGTAGCTGTTGATGTTGTTTGTGCTGTTCCTTATACCTTTGTACTTCTTCGCGCATTTTTTTGTTGGTTTCTAGCCAGGTAGGGCATAGACGGTCTGTGCCCAGGTGGCCCGTCTTTTGCACCCCTGGCAATAGGGTACCTCAGACGGACAATTAGGGCCTTGGCCAGGCGTGCCTGAAGTAGGGTGGGTTGTGCCGCAACCCGGGCAAACGGCTGGGTAAGGACATATGTCCTGCTTGTGTCCGAGGCGGTGACATTTGCCGCAGGTAACCGCTTTTGGCTTGTGTGGGTAAACTCTCATGAAGCGTCGTCCATATAATACGGAGCGCGGGAGCTTCAGGCCGTCGAATGTGAGGACGGCCGTGTTGGATTTCCCTAATCGTCGTGCAGAGACTAGACGTATTTTGTCGCTTTCAAGGTCCGAGTGTAGGGTCTCGTCTTTCGGGTCTTCTTCCAGTGGGAAGATGTCGTAAATGACCCCCTTTGTGTATGTGGCGCCGTACGTCCGGAAGACTTGGGCAGGGACTTGCTGGGAGTTGAGGGAAAAATGGGTAACTTGCTCCACGGCCTCTGCGACGTTCTTGCAGTTCGTACGAAGCGAGATTATGTTACTCTTTTCGATAAGGTGTAGTGTAAAGTCCTTTGAGATTGGAGTGAGCTGCATTTGGAGCAGATGTAAGATTGGTTTGATAGATGTTTGGGAGTGAGTAAGACGTATTTTGTACTCAAACTCCCAGCGATTGGGCTGCTTTGCTCTCGCCGGCGGGTTACCACCGGTGTTGAGGGAGACAGGGGGAACGAAAGGTTCCTTTCGCCTTCTTTTCTTTTTGTACGTAACCATGTGCCACTCTTCGCTGTTTGTGTCTGGGTCGATTTGCACCGGCTGTGCGTCATCTGGCGTGGACTTAGCTGTGGGGTATGCCTCCATAGAGGTTTCTAGCACTGTTGCCTCGACGAGCGGCACATTTCCTGTCGTTTTGTCGTGCCCGCCAGAGAGGGTGGTCACTCTCTTCTGAGTCTTGCGTTTTTTGTCTAACGATTGTTCGGTCAGACGCTTTGATGGTGTCTCTTTTAGGCGGACTTGAATGTAAAATCGTTCTCCAATAGCGGATTGGAGGGCTTGGATTTGCAGATCTGGAGGTAGATCCGCGAGGGCGTTACGCACGAGCTGCGAGGTTTTATTTAGTTGTTCTGTGGAGGGGGAGAACCGCCTCCAAACTTGATGTTGCCCACCTGAAAGCCCGGCGGGCCAGTGAAGTTTAGGGTGGTAATTTCGGGCTGCTTGCTGGGCAGAGCCGGGGTCGCCACGGGGGCGACTATGGTGGTGAGGTGAGCCTGGGTGGTCTCCATGTCCTCCGTTGAGGGCACGGAACCCGAAATGTTCTCCGGATGTAGCATTTTGAACGAAGCTGAGCGGAGCGCTGCGAGGACACGTCTTCCTCAGCGAACCATCATCTTCTTCCTCCCTTTAGGACGAGGGAACACACTGGCATTGTGGCGCCATCAATGCGGTGACCCTGGAACTGCATTTCACAAGAGCGAAGGTTTTGCGGGATTTCCGAGGTCAAATGTGCGTAATACTCCATAGAAAGGCTCGTTTATAACATTGACAAAAGCTTTTCGAGCCAAGAAAGAAAGGATAATGCGCGAGAGAAATAAAAAAATATGCCAGACCGCCGAGTTTATACTGCTACCCAATAGATGGCGCCAGTGTGTCCTCTGGTTCACTCTGGTTGTAAGAAGTTTTAAGGAACCCAGGTTTAATAGGTCGCAAGAGTGTGAACGGGCCTTTACCGAATGCGTTACGATCGCTTCTGACTGCTTCTCACCAGATGATTGCTTGCTCTGGCAACTGAGGTCCACGCGATGCATTGCAGTGGAACGCTAGCAGTCATAGAAGCTGAATTACACATTTGCGTTTCAGTGGGACCGAGTGATGGATTTACAACTGTTCGTGACTGCATAGGTCGAGATAACACACTGAATTCGCCTATCGGGTAGTTCTGGAACATTTCTGATCTTTGTACGTTTCCCTATTTCATACACATAATTCGTTCACCATGTGCTGGAAGTAATCTTGGCGATGGTGTAAGCGACCAATTCTCATGGATGGTCCATTGATTTGATCTCGCAAATGCTGCAAAACATTCAGTCTCGAAATGCAGATTCCCGTCATTGGTTTGGCACGTAAAACATCCAGATTTGATACCTGGATCGAAAGTGTACCTGTGCTACTGATGGATGGTGCCGCCGTGTTCTCTCGGCGCTAGCAGTCACAAACGCTGGCGACGCGCTCAGGCGCAAATATCCGAACCAGTCTTTATACAGTCCTTGAGGGTCAGGTGACGAGCGACGCCCACCTGAGAATGTTTGGAGACCCAGTGACGAAGCACGTTCAGGACACGCATTGTTGCAGCGGTACTGATCATCGACTCCCGCTTGGAGCGCAGACCGGCTGGGCCGGGACCCCCAGGAGGCACACCCCCGCCGCCTACTGCGCCTGCGCAAAGAGGGACACACGAGGTCCAGGGATCGAGGGGCCCAACTTTTAAAGTCAGGGTCAAAATCATCGATTGGACGGAAACGGGACACGCATATATTAGCTCTACTAGCTAAGCTACTCTTAAAGTGGAATTGTCTTCTGGGTGCCGTCATTTCGTGGCGTAGTGCAGAGTGGGCGCCATAGATCCTTTTCAAGATTCCACGCCAGCGCGTGCCCGCCATTGCTTGATCGCGAACTCTGATCGTGCATTGGACACGAATGTGACGTCAGCGTTCAGCGAGGACTCGTATCCATCACGCGCTTCCTGCACAAGCAATGGCGACCATCAGTGTTGCTTGATGTACTTTTGAAAAGGGTCTATTGACGATGGTGGTGGTGATTCGAAAAGAAGACTTTCTGACCTTTAGATACAGTGTCGAGAAGCTGGTGCGATATTGTTTTGCTTTGTCGCGGACTGTTACGACATCTCTGGAGGACGCAAAAGCGTTTCCTGCGATTTCAGGTAAAGCATAAGATAACTGGCGACGATGCTTTTAAGCAACAAGATGGTCGAAGTGTCTATACTCTGTAACGTAGCTTAGTGGCTCTACTGTATACACCTTCCCAGAGTCACTGCAGAGTGGAGGCATGCTCGGCGCCTTATGTTTAGCAGAAGGGGGGCCACTGCGCATGCTCAGAACGCCTTCAACTGCCAGTAAACAAAGATGGCAGCCGGTAAAAGGCGATTATTGCAGTGATCTAGAGAGTCAGACGGAGAAAATGAAACCAGGTTTTCCGACTCGCAAGAATAAACTGCGCATCGCAGAAAGCGGCAACTCCGTAAAAATGTGACGCTAGCGGTGGTGACAAAATGTGAAAGTTTGAGCACATGACGCTACATAGATCAAAAAATACAAAAGGAAAACTTTCAGCCTTTCCACTCTGGTGAAGGAGGGAGACCAGCGAAGCTGTACTATGATGGGAATAAAGTCGGCAAGTCGGCAAGCCAGAGTGGAAAGGATGGAAAGGTTGCCGCCGCCATCTATGAGCGACGGTGACAACCAGACAGCCGGCAAGCTCGGTTGTCCGGTTTCCGCCATTGCTCATAGATGGCGGTAGTTGTCCAGAGTTTTGTGTCGACATTTGTTTGCCCGCGGACACGATACTAGGGCAACTAGCCTTTAACAGCTCCGCTGAAAAAACAAAATATCTGAACGAGCCGACGTCCTCCTACTATGCCCAATATTGATCCAACTGTTATTTGTGATTGTGGGCGGTTCTAGCCTTTATTTCATTGGAAAAACTGGCCACTTAAGAAGACGGTACTGTTTTCTTTCATAATGACAATATTTTTTTTTGCTTTTTTTGTTCTGACATAACCGTTACAGGCACCCACAATCTAAAATGTTTTGTTTGATGAAAATTAGGCTTGGGTAAACGTTGGCTCACAGAGAATTTTTTTCTTCTTTAGTATCTTTTGATTCAGGTAACGTGGATGTGCCCAAACGTTTGCATTTTTATCTCCACCGCCAGCGTCACATTCTCGCAGAGTTTCAACTTGCTGCTGCGTGGTTTATTTATGTGGCCGAAAACTCGGGTTTCATTTTGTCGATGAAACCCAATATACGAGGGACCTACAGGGTGCGGCCGTAAGGACCAACACATATTGGCACGCCTTGGAAAATTTGAATTCTGAACGTACATATCTGAAATTGGGCACACGAACGTAGTTTCGCCAGAAGATTTATGTACATGTTTTTAGACTTCAATTCTGAGGCAGGGAAATATTAAACGTAAAGCAAACTCGGAGGCCGTGTATTTCCTATGCCCTATACCAGCCTCTTCGTTTTCTGCGCACTGGTTTATGAGCTCGCTCCCGGGTAGCTTGCTGAAAGCCAAAACGCTAAAAACCAATCGCCGAGGTTGGCGATGAGCAAGATTGTCGCGATAATTAACAATTTTAACGAAATATAGGAACAGTGACCACCTTGGGGCAAGCTCGCAAACCAGTGTGCGGACGACGAACAACCGGTTATAGGGCGTAGGAAATTCACGGCGGCCGTTCTTGCTTTATTTTTAATATTAACGCGATAACGTTAAGAATCTCGTGTCGCAGAAAAGCTGGCCTCGGTGGCGTGGCAGAAAAACCGGCGTCGGTGGCGTGACGCGAAAATCCTGATTGGTCGCTAGGGTAATGACGTCAAAACTACATGACCTCACGCGGGAATTTCAAACAACGCTCACGAGAAACGTGACACGCGTGAAATGTGAGTAGGGTTCCGTGTTTTCGGAGTTTATTTTTCGTCAAATTCGGAGGGTGTATTTTTGGCGTTTATTTTTTACCGAAGATTCGGGGTTTATCGGAGTTTTTGTTTTTGTTTGATTCTCCACTCTCCGAAATTCGAAGTTTAATTTAGCAACGTTTGCTGTTAAACATATAGAATAAATAATTACCGGATGTAAACGTATGCAGATAAAAAGATAAAAAATAAAATGCGCTTTGTATCAATTAAAATTTCTTCAGTTGAATTTGGGTTTTGGTGCCATTGCCATTGGCAATACTAATTTGTCCCATGGCAAAAGTCGCACAGAAGTGTTGCTTCAATAAACGTCGGTGAGTTAAAATCAATAAACTCCCGTAGGTAGTCGCTAAGAAGCTCGTAGTCATCCCAACCTATTCCCTCAATCTAGCCAGCGGGCGCGGAGGTGGAGTGGTTAAGGATGTAAAAGAGAAGTTTCAACTGCCCCTCTTCTATATTTTATACAATCTCTATGGTCCAAAGATTTCACTGTTACAAAACATACCCTCTGCGTTCTCTAAATCACAAATAGCATGGCCCAAACTGGAAACCAATAGAGAGGGTACAGGTGTTCTCACCGGGAGCGATGGATAACCCTCTAATGTTTTTCATGCAGTGTCTGATATCCCTGGCTGGACTTAGGGGCTCGCTGATGCTGCAGCTCGAATCAACGGAATGCTCGGCCAGCGGAACCATGATGTGGCAGCTCGACTCAACGGAGCGCTTGGTCAGCGCAACGCCGACAGCACAGATCAATCTTACGGATCACCAACATGCCTCGTCACGATTGTGGTCACAGTCTCACGGAAGCAGCGAAGCCCCTTCACATGTCAACAAAGAACCTGGCAACATGTTCAAGCAACTGGTGCTCAGCGACATCACAGATCCCGGAGCAACATCGACAACACGTCCCGCCCCCGCCTACAAAACTACAAAAGGACCGCGCTGGCTGCTCAGCGTCAGAGGGCATGGTGGCACTTCACCGGGAGCGATGGATAACCCTCTAATGTTTTTCATGCAGTGTCTGATATCCCTGGCTGGACTTAGGGGCTCGCTGATGCTGCAGCTCGAATCAACGGAATGCTCGGCCAGCGGAACCATGATGTGGCAGCTCGACTCAACGGAGCGCTTGGTCAGCGCAACGCCGACAGCACAGATCAATCTTACGGATCACCAACATGCCTCGTCACGATTGTGGTCACAGTCTCACGGAAGCAGCGAAGCCCCTTCACATGTCAACAAAGAACCTGGCAACATGCTCAAGCAACTGGTGCTCAGCGACATCACAGATCCCGGAGCAACATCGACAACACGTCCCGCCCCCGCCTACAAAACTACAAAAGGACCGCGCTGGCTGCTCAGCGTCAGAGGGCATGGTGGCACTTCACCGGGAGCGATGGATAACCCTCTAATGTTTTTCATGCAGGTGAGTAATGATCGCTCCTTGTATTGTAAACGTACAAGCAACATTTGCCTTCTTTCGCTGCCATGCCCTCGGACGTGTGTGTTGTTGTTGCAGGAGTGTATTGATGTCACTTTTGACCTATTGTCATGCGGGGACATTGAATCGAATCCGGGACCTGATGATCGGGGCACTGATACCCCACTTACGATGGAGGAAATGGTGAAAGCTATTCTGGTTACACAAAACGTGATTATAAATGATCTCGGAGTAATAAAAACTAGCCAGCAACAGTTTGAAAGCAAATTCGACAGCTTAGCTAAAAGGGTTGAACAGATTGAAGTAATAGTTCAAGACACAAGCGAGGTTAAAGATCAAGTCGTAGGTCTTCAACAAAGCGTCACGTCAATGCAAGAAGAGCTTTTTGAGTGTCAAAGGAAGCTTCGCAGTCTAGAAGATTATAGCCGCCGCAATAACCTTATGGTTTTTGGGATTCCGGAAGACAACAATGAAACGGCAGATACGTTAAAATCAAAAGTACTAGACGGTGTTTTCGAAGAAACGCTTGGAATTCGTGTCAACACTGTCGAACGCTTGCATCGCGTAGGTCGAAAAACGAACAGGAACCGACCTGTCATTGTTAAATTCTTGGATTCCGCAGAAAAAGATAATCTTCTAAAGAAACGCAGACTACTCAAAGGGAGTAAGATAACAATGGAACACGACTACTCCTGGGTGACACTTCAAAGGCGCAAAAAGTTGTGGGAATGCAGCAAGCGGCACCGTGATAACGGAGAAAACGTTTTCCTAATTCATGACAAGATAAAGATTGGCGACAATATTTTTGTGTGGGACGACATAAATGGGCAGATGTGTAAAGCAAATAAACAGCAAGCTCACCCTAATAATAAGTGACGCCACAAATCAATTAGTAAGCACCCGCTGAAATCGTTTAAGATATTGAGCTTCAATGCTAGAAGTATATTAAATAAAGTAGACATACTGGAAA
>JAZHYW010000383.1:0-69453 GCA_037355805.1 Ixodes ricinus
AAACTGAAACGTTTAATGGGGCGAACTTGTGCCCAAAAATAAAGAGGAACAAAAGATAACAGTTGAGCGTCGCGGGCGTCGAAGTCGGCGAAAGAGCAGAGTCCAACGCTGGGGCGAGAACTGACTCCGGCTCGCCACACGGAGCACCTTTTGTACACGCGTGTGTCTCTGGAACATTCGGCCTAGAATGTTCGGCTCGTAGAACATTCTTAACTGGATCGGGCGAGAACGTTCCTAGAACGTCAGGTAGAAAGAATAAATATAAGAAGATTCCTCTCCCTGGGATCGAACCCGGATCCTTCGGGCGACAGCCAAGCACGCTAACCACTCGGCCACGCGCCATCTCGCTCGGCGACGCGTGTGGCAATATAGATCTATGGAGTCTTGTTTTGACTAGCAGTGACTGGTCTTAATTAGCAGTGACTTATTGTCCCCAGGATGGAAACGATGGTTAAGTAACGTCCACGCTTATGCGCTTTCTGGTACGGCTGGAAGAGACAAAACATCTCGTCAAAGATGACCAATCCTTTTCACGTGCAAGTTTTGCAGTTCGAAGCTTCCTAAGTGTAATTTCGAAAACTAGTGTTAAATTAGAACAATGAGAGCAAAGCTGTTTGGTTAAGAAGTGCTCACCTGCTATGCATCTGTGAAATCAGGTGTTGACTAGCAATGACTTATTGCTCTCAGAACTGTTGAACTGGCTCAGTATAAAACAATTAATGTCCATCTTTATGGACATATTGTGCACAACTGGAAGAGACAAAATATCTTGTTAAAAATTAGTAATCCTTTTGATGTGCAAACTTTACTGTTCAAGGCTGCTAGGAGCAGTTTACCACACTGGTGGTCAATCAAAACAATAAGAGAAAAGATATTTCTTTAAAGTAAAAACATTATTAAAAATTGAAAGTGACTTTTACCTTCGAAGTGCTAGAATGCATGAAATGCAGTGTTCAAGATGTCGTTTTTTATTTTTTTTTTCATTTTATTTGAAACTGAACGCGTGTATAGGCCACATGACGTCAGATCACGTGACATAAATGTTCCCACCAAATTTAGCGGGAAGCTGAAAAGGTGCATAGATCACGTGACATAGTATTTTCCACTTAAATTTGGCGGGGGACCTTAATCTGTCTGTCGGTCACATGACGTCAGATCACGTGACATCAATGTTTCTGCCAAATTTAGGGGAAACTGAATTGGTTCATATATCACGTAACACAAAATTTTTCCGCTAAATTTAGTGGGAACTTGGGTTTGTCTGTACGTCTCAACATGTCAGGTCACGTTAAATCAATTTTCTTGCCAAATTTAGCATGGGAACTGAATTGGTGCATAGTTCAGATGAGCTCAATTTTCCGCTAAATTTAGCGAGGAAACTCAAATTGTGCATAGGTCACGTGACATCCATTTTTCCGCTAAATTTATCAAAGAGCTTGAAATTGTCTGTAGGTCCTATGACCTCAATTTTCCTGCTAAATATAGATATGAACTGAACTTGTGTAGAGGTCACGCAACATCAATGTCCCGGATTGAAAAGATTTTGGGATTGGAGGTTAGCGTTAAAAAGTACCTCATGTTCTAGAAAAAAGATGCTGTCCTGATGTGCATCTGTAGAAACAGGCTTTGACTAGCAATGAATTATTGCCCCCAGGAGTGCCGTGCTGTTTCAGTAATGCTTCCTGCACAAACAATTCAAGTTTAAGAACACAAGCCCCAAAATTTTCATGACATTCCCCTCCCCAATTTTCTGTGCATTTAATTTATTTAATCCCTTGGCAAATCCTAAATATTTCGAACTGCTTACTCTACGTCTTTCTGTTAGAGCCCGGTTCATGCTGCAGAAACTTGGACTGAGTGGGTAACCAGGAGCATTCGTTGTTCGGCAAGACAACTTTCCTTTCAAACCATCCTGTTTTTGAAGGAAGAAACTCCTCCCTTGACCATGGTCATTAAGGACTTTTCATAGATCATATACAGGAGGTTGGCGTTGTACCACAAGCTCATGTCTTGACTTTGAGCATGAATAAAGCATACGTCTGCAATCCGCAATATCGGATCTATGGAAAGTTTCTGTTCCACCAATCCTCAAGCCATATCATTGTTAAAGGAACAGTCATTATTTATAAAAAAATCTTTTCATTACACTGTTCTAGAAAACAATCGTTTTTTTTAAAGAACACTAACACCCCCCCCCCCCATCCCCAATTTGTGTTAAAGTTTTTGTCAGTCGATTTATAATGGTGTTAGAATCAATCCAATCAATATTTTGCTTCAGAGTCACAGATATTTTTAATAAAGTCAAAATACGCTACTGCTTTATACCAAAACTTAAACTTGACTGGGGAGAAAGAATAAATATGAAAGACAAAGATACCGGAAATCACATGGCTGTGCAACTTTTTTTAATCGACGTATTTGCAGTTTTTTAGAAGACACAAAAAATATGTATCATATATTTGTCTATTTCTAGTATTGAGTGTGTGCCTTCGATGACCCACGACTTTGATTATATTTCGTGAGTGTGTCTAAACAATAAAAAACTGCACGTGACCATAAAGAAGAGAGTGAGCGCGACTCAAACCTGCCAATTCTCGACCGGCGGTTTTCGGGCGGAAAGCAAACGAATTTCGAGCCGCAAATTCTGTTGTGGGTAGTTAGGCTCTCATATGTCATGTACAAATAAAAACCTTTGCGAGCATAAATACTCTGTCAGTATCCCTCTAATTATGATCAATTTATCATATTAGAATAATTATCAAATAATGGCAGATTCACACGATGGATCGAATCGCCATTTTCATCCGTGGACCCCTTGTCACGTTACCACCATGTCGGCTATTCCTGCGATTTGCGCCTTGCCTGTGGGTGCCCAGACTGGAAAGGAAGAGCGACTCTTCACATACAAATGTTTGGCGGGTGAGTAACTGGAAAACATTTACGGTAGTGTAGCAACAGCACAATATTTTTTTTTCGAATGAGAAAATAAAGGTAGCGCACCACCGTGTTTTATCTATTTGCTTTCATTTTGTTGCGCCATTCTTGGTTCCATGCGTGAAAGAAGCTGCGAAAACGTTGCCCGGCTGACAGGCCGCATGCTCTGGTACACCTCCGGGTCGGTATCACGAAGCTTCTGTCAAAACGCGCCTACCACGCTGCAATCTTTCCTGCACGTACACCCAGTTTTCCATCCAGCAAGACTATTCTTACGGCTGTAGTGTGCTGAAGCAAGCAGTGCGTAAAGGCAATTTCAAATTCCTCTCCGCGGTTCAGGACTTCATCGCTTTGACGCTGAAGCCTCGTGGAGCAGGACCATACTTGCGTCATGGGGTTAGTAAAACTAGTGGTGCTTCGCACTAAGCCCTTCACAATGCGTTTTCTAGCTTGGTACGCAACAGCAGCACACAACCATTCTTTTACATGATAGCACCGTGATCGCAGTCGCAAACATCACTTCTGCTCTTTTAAAACGGTGGCATAGTGCGATGTTGGCATTTCGCGGAATTGCAGGGCCGCAAATAGGTTCAGTCGGTCCTTGCTATCGTCTGCTCGTTTCCTCCGAGTTGATGCACATGAGGGACTAACGTTCCGTGGACGTCTTGTCACGTGGTCAATCCATCCACGGATTAGTTAGTCGTGTGAATCGGCCAAGAGCGGACTGCAGAGTCTGCACTCGCTTAACATTTCTGTTGACATTGCCTGCGCGTCATAAAAGTGTGTTTCGTATTCCATTAGATATTCTCGAAGAAACAAGGACAAAGCATAATATTAACGCACATCGTTCACCTTAGCCCCTTAACCATTCTTACAATATTTAATTTAATTTCTCATACTAAAAAGGTTGGTAAGAATAACTTTGCCTGGCTGACACGACGCAGATTCTCACTGTCGCTCGTCGTGTCGCTTGGTTTTTGGTTTACTAGGAAACGTCGCTCATTGTCTTGATTGCTTGCTCCCATCTCTTTCAAGCGGTTTGCCTCGTCGCGCGACTGACCGAGCGATAGCAAAAAGGGTCGCCATCGTTTGGCTCGTCACTCGCTAAATCGTTTACACGCGGTTTATACGTTATGGTTGTGAGCACTTGCAAAATGTGGTGAGGGCGTCGTCCTTGCCGACTTTCAGTCTGCTGGGAGAACTTTGGGATCCAGTGAAATACGACAACCACATGGTTTCTCACTTTGCTTATGAACTGAGGGGGAACGCTGAGAAAGAAGTATTTGGAAAATGAGTTCATCATCTCTATAAGAAAGTTGTCCGAAACCACTTTTTTTTTCTTTGTCACTACTGAATGCGCGTTTTTTTTCCAACCTTTACAATAAAGTATTTCTCGAGAGTTAATAAATAATCGCAACATATACAGCATTTTCTATAAAAAGTTTGTGCCCCAGTCGTAAAAGAACTCTTCATACTCTTCGCAATCAACATCATCAATACAGGCCGTAGTTCTAAAGGGGCATGTTACGCAATATTTCGAGGAGTAAAGCTATACGCACTACGCCGTGTCTCTCGACCGGAGACGGCTATACGCACGACGCGTTGAGCTTGTGCCATTTGGGTGACCCTTTTCGGACCGCACGAGTATCACTGGGGAGCGCATTAACTTCCCCCTCCCCCTACCCCTCCTCCCCCCCCCCCGGCCTGCGTTCACGCCGCTTCGCGGCAGCAGTCTGCGGTTTCTGATTACAAACATATTAATCCACTTGGCCCTCCGTACGCGCCGCTTCGTGGCGTCCAGTCGGCAACCCAAGCGCATTGTCCCCCACTGCACCGCCGGAAAGGGAGGTGCTGTGGCCATTTAGTTCATTGCCATGCCATTTAGTTCAGCGAAGTTTCGTCGACATGTGTTTCTTTTTTAGAGTGATACTTGTAAAAACGAAAGTAAATATCGCCAAATATTCGTCAAAAAATGCTCGAGATAAAACAAAAAGTAAGCCCACGCTGCAAATTGAACTTGGGTCCGGTGCGTATAAAGCAGATAACTTTCCACTACTCTACACCACCGCTTCCGAAATTAGTTTTGATTTCGTTTCATACGAGACCAAACAAGTTTCGTGTCGTGCATATAGCTATTTCCGGTCGAGATGCTCGACATAGTGCGGATAGCCTTATTCTATTTCGAGTAGTTTCCGATGACGAAAATCGAACTTGAATCCGACCTCCCACAGTGACGCAAACGGGGTGCAAATACAAGCACTAGCACGCTAACGGGTCCCGGAAAACACACCGCCTATTATAGCTAGGTGGTACCAAGTCGCCACCTGATCTTGATAAAGTTCCCTGACACACTCACCAAGTGCCTCGCATTCCCCCTCCCCCCCCCCCTGCTCCGGGGGGACATTTGCCTCTGGGCGCGTTCCCGCAATCTGACTGCTCGCTCACTGACAGGTCGGTTCCGGGACTTCCTTGGCAAAAGTTCTAGGGTCATTCCATGAGCAAAGCAGGTGTGCGACAAGGAGCCGCAAACCTTCGCTTTCATTCTGTCTGCACGCACAAGCACACCTGATTAACACTCCGAAAAGAAAAGACTGGAGAAAGGACTGGAAAATTAAAACGAATGAGCGAGCACTCACCAATTAGACTAAAATCCCCATGTCAAATTCACAGCTGGTTCCAGGGGCGCGAACACCTGAGACATTTTTTTATTTTTTATTATTTTTTTCAAAAATGTTTTTTGATGTTTTCTTGAAAGCCTGAAAGCGCTCGAAAGTTTGTAACTCGCTTTGTTCTTGTGTGTTTTTTTTTTTACGATGGCGCCGGCGATGCGGTGATGCTCGTTGGTTCCGAGTTCCGACCAAGTTTACTTGACGCAACGTGAATGTTCTTTGTTTAGTCAACTTAAATTGAAACTCTCAAATACAAAAAAAATGGTTTAACATTTATATAAATATTTGTAATAAAGCTTGTTAAAGTGAATTGTGTACTAAACTGAAGCTTGGCTCTGTTTCATTTTAACATGGTGGCGACCACCATTGCCCCAAGTACCGTGCTCGACCTATTTGCTGTGCATTGGTTGTCCTGTTATCCACCTCCTGCAATCTGCATGAGCCACAAGCATGCTGTCTAAGTACTGTGTGCCCACCAAAAAAAATATCCAGTCATCTTGAAAGCAAGGCCCTCACTAGTGTTGCTCGGACCATGGCTTGGACGTCGTCGGCACCCACGAACCGAGTGGGGAGCCCCATGGAGTTCGCTTGGTTCCTCCACGTTTCCGGCGATGGATCCCCCAGCCCTGGCCTCAGCCCCACATGACAAACCTGCTGAAAAACAATCTCCGACAGCGTGGCGTCTTTGGAATGCGATGACTACGATCAGTGGCTCTTAAAACCTGAGTAGCTCCCCTTCAATGGTGAGCTCTTCGTTGTGAACGCTCTTACCTTCACAGTGTCCTGAGTCTTCGAACGGTCATTCTACAGAGCGACGCCACGAGGACGCGAGCCTCCTGCGTTCCTTCAACCCGCAGTGTTGTTCTCAAACGAGGCACTTGGTCCCAATAAGCTGATTCACCTTCACTCACTCCACGAGACGCGTCCCACGACAGCTCTAGCGGTATGTAAAGCGTACATGCAGGATTCGGTTTATGGCGGTCACCTTGTCGATCACCCTTTCGGCGACGCCGTAACAGCTGGAGCTGGAACCTCCCATAAGCATGGCAAGGTGCTGCTATGCTGTGCGTGCTGCCCGGCTTCCGTGAAAGCTGAATCCTACGACTTGCCCAGTGAGCCACTGGTGCTCATTTTCGCGAATTAGTTAAACGTGTGCATACTAGTAAGTCTTCAAGTTGAATCGTCCCTGAGTGCAGTGTGTACCATAGAACTATTTACAGTGGCTCAAGCGCTCAACAGTTACGACTGGACAGTGTGTACAGTCCAATTGTTCTCAACATGTTTATTAATCTTGATAATGCCTCCCTGCGATCGACTCCACTGCTGTTACGGACGACCTGATGCTGCTGCCACACTCTAAAAAAGGTGGGTGTAGACGTTACACCCCTTGTCACATATACGACACCCCAAAAACTTCAATTGGATGTAGAGCGCGCTGACGTCGAACTGACTACTCCAACCTTTCCGAGAGGGTTGATGGCGATGCGATATCATATGACATATTAAACAGCTAAAGTACGCATCAAAGTCTACAGGAAAAAAAAAACACAAAGGTTTTGCAGTTGAGCCTAGAAAACACCGATAACTTTTTTTTGCAGTCAGTTACACTTACATTAACTATTTTAATGAGTTGTACAAGTCGGCTATCAAGCCGCTCGTGAAATTTAGCAGCGTCGGTACAACGTCAGTGCGCTGTACACCCCACTGAAGGTTTGGGGTGTCGTATATGTGACAAGGGGTGTAACGTCTACACCCCCTTTTTAGAGTGCACTTATCAGGTTACCCAAGAAACCACGAGAGATTGCAAAACGACATCGACAAGGTCTGCCATAAACAACCAGCTACGCTTCACACAGCCTGTCGTCAGTTTTGTTCAGAACACGCGGAACACTTTGTTTTGTACCTAGTGTGTAAAGTGGAAAAGGCAATAACGCACTTAGGTGCCTTTCACAGCCCTGGTCCTGCCACACCAACAGTATCGCAGCTCCATGTGCGACTCCTATAAGGTTGATTTTGTAAGATTGGTTGAAAGTGTTCAACCAAAAGCAACTTACACTATTCTTTGGCAGCCAAGCTCACTCCGCATCACCCACTGCTCTGACATTGGCGAAGAATTCTGGCCCTTCACTTGCACCACCAGAGTAGATCTCAAGTGTTTCCCTCCAAAAGGGTCGTCTTATTATGGTTCCTAGACAACATGGAACTTCAATGTCACAAGACAGGGCTGAAGGGAGTTGTTTGCAAGAATTGTGCCTGTGCCTTTCAACCGTTTTCTACCGTAGAGCAGCATTCTTTCTTGGTGTGGTCTCCACTATTCTCGAAATCCCTTTATGTGAACTCACGCAGAACCCCCTAACAGTCATGACAAGCTCGAAAACGTCTGTAGATAGGCAGCTCGCCACTTTCACTCCAAGTGAGGTAGAGCGGTGCCTGTGTAATTTACTGGGAATTATAAACATTTTACTTAATTTCTATTTGGTGTTTCCCTCACCCCTTTTATTTGTTCCTTTTGCAGGGTACTGTAGGTTTTTTGGTACACTCTGCGGCCTCTTTACTATAAGGAATTGCTTTTAGCAGGAATAAACTATAAAGCACTTCTAACGCTTTTATTCTATAGTATGGTGCTTTTTGGCACACAACTGTATAATATTTTCTTCAACCTAATAAAAAATGGGCTTTATGTCCGTTTACTAAGAAATGGACACAGAGTTCGTCAGAATTACAACAAAGGGTTTGTGAAATTACGGACATTTTTACAGTGTTCTTCGTTTCAGCTCAAATCCAGATGCAACCGATGAGGTAAGTGGGACTAATCACGCAGTGTCAAAAGTGCAACTCGCTAGGCCTTTCCTGTTTATGATTGGTTTATCGAAAATAGAAAACGAAAAAAAAACATATTGAGCACCATGATGGTGCGCTTCTGACGCTCTCTGATTGATCTCATCAGCTCGTAGCGTCGGCGGCATATGTACTTAATGGGAAACCTAATCTCTTGCCTATTGTGCACTTCTTCTTCTCTATTTGAGCCCTTTCGGTATTAAACATTTTCAGCAATAATCGACGACACTGATATATGTTTTATGTGATATATTGTTTGCATACTCGTTTATCTCTTTTGAATCCAGTGTATGAGGTTCGTCCACAGCTTCATGTCTACTAATTTTACTTCACAGCTTAATGGCTACTAATTTTACTAGACAGCCAACACCAAAGGTGTTTGTCCAATTTGTATATTTTTATACAATTCTTAATCGTTTACGTCAAAATGTGGCACTTCACCAAATTGGGTACCAACAAAATATTTTAATTCTTTTTATAAATATGCATTGGCCTCGGATCTGCTTGTCTCTCGTCTATCCTTTATTAGGGTTTAGGAATTTACTTGCAAATTTTCTCTTCCACTAATATTAAGTTTTCGGAAACACTCAAGTTTGCATTTATATATGTTTTATGTAAAATAATGACAGCTAGGATTTTAACTACAGAATTCTTCGTTGAACGATAAAGCATCTGATGTTCTTGCATAGTCGAATTATTAGAATTTCTATCTAACGAGACAGGAACGCCGGCCTGCAGGAGCGTAACGGCACCATTGTTACAAAAAGGTATTTTCGAAGGCTTAATACTGAACGAACTTCTTAACTTTACATGGGAACGAAATCGCGCAATCCAGAGCAAACTGGTATTTGGACTTCATGCAATGACTACTGCGTGATTAAACCTTCCGAATTGCTGCCTAATGGAAAAATGTGATCAACATGTTATATAGTTTAGTGCGCACAGACAGCGGCTTCTAACAATAAACTGGGGTGCTATTATAAAATTCAGAAGCTATATATCGTCCTTTTAAAAAAATATTACTATTTGTGATCACATGTAAGTATTGTTATTGTAAGTGCAAGTGTAAGTGAATTATTGTAAGTGTAATCACATATAAATAATTATTACGATTTGGTCATGCGACATCCACATCTATCCTTAACGAAGCTCACTGAGGCTGCCTAAGAGAGTGTTGATTTTTGGACGGTATTAGAACATAATATTTATTTATTTATTTAATAATTTACTTATTCAATTGAATAATCAATTAAGCTAGTTAATGCTTAAATAAATTGTTAAGACATTCACTGAATACATTTTTTTTGTAAAACCTTTTTAAGTTCCTTAATTCATTAATTTATTCATTCATTTATTTAGCTTTAAAATACAATTGACGAACAATACGTGAGGGCGCAAGTGAGCTAGTGTCAGTTCATAATTGTAGAGTTACCCGAGACAGCGGTGATGACAGATAAACAACAAGATGAAGAAAGAAATTTCAAACACAGGTGAAATTTTATTACACAGAATCCTTCTATACATGGTCTGAAAAACAAAGAAGGAAAGCGGAAACCAGTGCAAGGGGCAACAATTAACCTGCTTGCAAACATCTGCGATTTCAAATTGAAGGAGGAGACTGTGCTGATCCTAGAAATATATTTTCTTTAGAGCCATATTTTCGTTGACATATCACGAATTGTTGTGGAGCCGCTAGCGTAGAAACGACACAAAAACTACTAGACTAATTTTCTCAATACTTACATTTCCAACCAAGGCCCAGCACAGAAGCGAGACAAAGGATCGTGACGCGGAAAAATCACACAATGGAACACCAAGAAGAAATAACGAAGATAATCCTCCCCTGCACCGTGCGCAGTCAAGAAGAATAAATAATTGAGTCATCCCGGCGGTGCCGGTGCGCTCGGCCGTTCACTCCCCAAAGCCTCCTTTGTCTTTATCACTCTTTCTCGAACGCTCAGACGTGCGATAGGCAATCCCAGCGAAAGCAAGAAATGCGAAACATGACGATCAGTCAGCGCATTAACTTTCGGTCTATCCTTATTCCGGACATTCGGTAGAGAGCCGAAGAAAAAGGAGGCGAAAAAGAAAACAAAACTCAAGAAACTTCCCCATAACTCCCCGAAAAGAATCGTGCCTCTTGGCGTGTTGCTAATGGTGCTCGCGCCAGCTCGGTTGCCAGGCGCGCGGCCATTTCTCAGTAGCGTTCAGGCCTGATGTTGTTTCAACGTTACAGAGAAAAGTGAAGCAAGGTCTACCACCAAGCACAGAAGTCCAGGGCGTCCTTCTGAAACACATAAAATAAAATATCCATGAGATTAATGGAAACCCAACGAACCGTCCCGAATACAGTTCACCGTCAATACTTTTCTTCTTTTGTTTTGTGTTTGTTTTGACGAGACTAACAAAAGTGCATTTCTATTTTTCTGTAATGTTACTGCCAGAATAATAAAAACATATTATTTTCTGTTGCAGCCTTATGTAGAATAACACTGCGATGATTGGATATCACAACTGACTTTGCTTACACGTTTCAGTAACGACATCACGTTATATTCGCTGATGCTACAGATAAATATCTCTAGAAAAAATATTATTGGGTTCCTTTTCGTTGCAGGGGTACTAGACTCATTCGATGCCTCGTCAGTGACACCACTGAAGTAGCAAGCAGCTGATACGGTGATATCAGAACGAAATCAGCTGAGTTAATCCTAAAAAGCTTAGCCATGAACATTTCGAGACATTTGTATTCCGCGCAGCGCATCTCATCCACACTTTATTTTCGTTTGCAATTAATCGGAATGTTTAATGCTGTCCATTCTTATACATGGAATTCCCTTCTGCTTATATCAGCACATCTAATATTGCATGGTGATTCTATGAACGTATTTCTTTTCCCGCTTCCTTACTCTCCGAGCCTTCGCGATGTGTTTTGACGCAATCTTCAGTAATCAAACGCGTACCTTTATTGTAGGTATTTTAGAAGATTCTACAACAAATATTTACTTATGTTTTCCTGGTGTCTATAAACAGAGAACGCCTCGGCTAACACAAACACGCAGTCTACTTGTTTACTCGTAGTGTTCGCGCACCTTATAATCTATAATAAATAAACAAAACCATATCGAGACGTGCTGGTCAACAACCTAGCCGTAGTGTTTCTTCTTTGACAATACACTGCCGGAGCAAGCAAAAACGTGAATCTCGTGTTCGGTTACGTCTGTGCAGCGCGGAGCACAGTCACGTCGAAACTGGCGCTATTATTAAAATCAAGATTTACGAAAAAATAAACATGTAAGATGAAGACAACAGAACTCCGTCTTTCAACTAGCTACGGGCATTAGGATTTCCGAAAAATGAGCAGCTGATTAAATGCGGGAAACGTTCAGGAAAGGGAAAGTAACTAGGAGAAAGAGAAGTAAAGAGATAATAAGATAAAATGCAAAATCAGGTCAACAGAGTCACCTCTCATTTGAGAAATTCAACTTCAGTTTCCGTCACAAACTGTAAGGAATTAGAAACGTTGCTTTTTGCGCTGTTTATGCTGATTAACTCTATGCGGAGGGCAAGTTCGTCTGCTTCTTGCGCTGGGGGTAGCGGTGACGTCAGAACGCCGAGCCCTGATTGGCTGATCGCGACCCCCTATCTGAGCGTCGTCTGCTCCTCTGCAACGTCGTCTGCTCGCAACGTCGTCTGCGTCTGTCTTACCTTTCCTGCGACTTTTGAAAATGGAGGCGCCAGATTCACGAAACGATCTTACGCCAAAAATGTGCGTAAGGCAAAACGTAAGAACAAATCGTATTCACGAAACGAAATTATCGTAAGTTTTGCGCAGGTTACGACGGAATCTTACGACAGCTCCGAAGCTGTCTTACGCACTTCTTACGATCAAATCAGCATGGCCGACAGCGTCGCTCAGTTACTTGGTCACGACGACCAACGGACGTTTATTTTTGTACGTGCTCTTCTCGCGCGTCCCGACTACAAGCAGCAAGAAAAAAGTAAAAAGTACTTCAAATAAACCACGACGAACAAGAACGCTGGATCCACAAACACCCGGGAAATGCTCCAACGGCCATGATTCCACTGACCCCGACCAAGCGAGCTCGGCAGATAGGCCTAGCATGCTAGGTCTATCTGCCGAGTCGGAGTGCCCTGCATGCACTCCGACTCGGCGCAGCAGTGCTCTGACGGTCCTTGGCCAAGACCGTCTGCCCACGACCGGCTGGCGTGCTGAATGGAATATGCACGCGCGACCCTTGTGAACCCTTCCCGTATTACCGCTTTGATCGCTGACCTCAATTATAGATTAAGAGGTCAATCTCTTCCTCTTGTCATCTCTTTGTTTTCCGAGGCAACGGTGACTCTCGCCGGTGAAAAAGCGGTGAATCTCCGACAGACGCAGGAAAGGTAAAGCAGCCATCGCTTTGACTAGCAGACGTAAAGCAGGCGACGTTAACTGCGCCAACCCGCCGACGCCGTTAAAGAGTGAGGAGTCTCGCCGCACACGAAAGGAGGGTAAAAGTATTTGGGAGGGAACTTGCGGACATTCGGTTCTTAGCAAACAAACCTCGGCGCCTCGGGACACCTCGCCAGTGAGTCCTTTGACTTCCCTCCTTGATGCGCGTCAGCTAGTTGTTAGACAAAAACAACGTACCGCTCGAGTTATTTCGCCTGCCCTCTCTGAAAGGCGAAGTCGAGCTCGCTCGTAAATACCTGCACTTCCGAAAGTCGCACGAAAGGTAAGACAGACGCAGACGACGTTGCGAGAGCTTACGACGCTCAGATAGGGGTCGCGATCAGCCACTTATGATTTGTCTAGAATTTCCATTCATATGGTTCCTTGAAACCTATAAAAAACGTCGGCTTTTTGCATGTGGGGTGGCATGTTAAACTGGTTGGCGAGGGCACCATGTGCAAGACCGTTTATGAAGAACTCACGAGCGAATTTCTTTCGTTTCAAGGGCTCTTTTAGACGGCACCGATATAATGTTGCCAAGCGCCGTTCCGACATGGATTGTGAGACTGCCGTTCAATTCCCTCGGGAACGAGGCAGGTGACAGTGACAAGCTGCTCAGTGTCAAAACTTTAATCGATGGTGGCGCACTAAAACGCTTCGTGTGTCTTTGTTTATAAAGAAAATATTGATTCGCTAGCGTGCGATTGCTATTTACAAGTTCACGTAAACGCATCACTCTGTCTCGTTGCCTGAAATAAATCGAGGAAGTTCCGTTAGGCCACCTTATATTTTATAGTCACCAAAAGGGTCCAAGACGAGTAGGGTAAGGTGAATGCCGAGCTTTTGGTTATCGTATCTCGGCCAATGAGAATGCCGCATTCGCCAATAAGAACGCAAAAAAAACAATCACGAAGTAAAGAAAACGTTAACATAGTAAGCCACAGCTTGTGTTTCTTTAGTTATTAGATAGGATAGGTGACTTCAACCATGACGCATAAGTAAGGGCTATACTATACTATACTATACTAATACTATAACTGTATTCTCATTCATTTTTCAATCATAGTGTTATTTTATTGTCCACTTTTGTTTTCCTGTCGGTTCTCCATTCATACACACGAGATTTATCCCCATAGAAAAACTGATTTGAATTACCGTACGTTCTATAATGAATGACCAGCTTAAGAAACGAAGTGCACGGCTGGTTTGCATTTCGCCTTCTGCTGAGTTATTTGTTATTCTTCGATTTTTCAGCTAATTCCGCAATGTTATCGACTGCGGAACGACAACAAAACGTTCGATAGTGGCAACACTCTGCACTTGTTTTGCAATCAGCGACTACAAGAGCGAGTGGTTTTGACACTGAGGGGCGGCTGACTGTTTAGGCAACACATGAGAAATCCGGTCGCCTTTTGTCAGAGGCTGAAAACATTCAAAACTAAGCGAAGACACCAAAACCCCACTTAGGTGGAAGTGAACAAAATCACAAGTTTCTGGTTGCAGAGGTTTGACTGTATGGTTGAAACGTAAGATACTCTGTCAATGCGTATCTAATTGTTTTTCTACTCAGTCCTCAGACACGTTGGTGTTTGAGAAACTAGCAAAGTGAATGAACAGGAGCAGCATCAACGTTGACGTAACCTCCGTCAACAAACGGAATGTCCGCGTCATTTGAGGAAAGTATTGGTAGCATCTGCGCAGATTGCTGCTGATGAAAATGCGTAATATCTTATACTTCCCAGAAGAAAACGTTGCGCTGTCTTATGGTTGTTTGGAGTTTCCAGATGAAGAAACGACATTGCAAAAATCGGTTTCTTCTGCAAACACTTTTCTTCTTTCTAAAGCAGACACATTTGTATTAAACACGCCGGTCACTATCTTAAGGTTTTTCAAAACAGGCCCATTCGACTAGTAACTTTCTTATATTAGGTCACAATACATGCAGCAATTATTCACGGTTATCGCCGTAGTGCCGAGCTAGCAGCGAGCGAGGGATCGTGGTGTCACTGGCGGCGCCTGAAACTCTTTGAGCCTACCGAGGAGCAAGACCACCCTAGTATAATTTCTGCATTTTCCACTGTACCGCCGTCTACAAAGCGCGTGTACATAGCTGCGGTCTAATTCCCTTTTCAACCACCGCATGCAGGATTTTCCTACTTTCCTCTCACCTTTTATCTTACCCAATGTGCGTGTGTAGACTGTACGTTGGCGCTATCTTAAACGGAAGCGCTAGTCTTAATTTTGGCCAGAGGGGGGAGGGGGGAGGCGAGGTTTCAAAACGACAGAAATAATAATAAAGAAAGTAGCCCAGAACGGGAAAGTACCCTGTCGCTTCCTGTCTCCGTCGTTAACCCATTTTCGGACCGTTCGTGATAGGGGCCACCGTACCCTCCCGTTTTCCGTTCGCAAATGAGGATCCTAGTCTCTCGCACGTTAAACGCCAGTTATTTTCTTTTGTTTTCTTTGCATATAGTTGCGCAACAAGCCTCCGATTAATAAAACAAAATACGAAATGTGTTTGCACGCTAGACTTGTAAACGTTGGTAACCTAATATATGTCCAGTTACATGAACCTGTATATTTATGTGGCCCGTTTTCGTTGTATTGTGCTCACGGCGTGTGCATTATATTTATTTACAGAGAAACGTGAATCTCTGTTAGGCATCGTTGCAAAGGGTGAATTAAAAAAGTTAATCAACATAGGTGAAATGGAACAAAAACCATGTTTATTAAACTCAATCATATATATATATATATATATATATATATATATATATATATATATATATATATATATATATATATATATCATATATATGTATATATATATATTGAAACAACTGGAATACAAAATTCAGTTTTCTTCGAACACCACTGGAAGAATAAAATAGCTTTTTCTCGAACACAAGTCGAAGAACGTAATCATACACAATTTTGAAAATTACCTATTCACGAACACATAATTTGGCAACCTATTGCACTCATCAATAATTTTATAAGCGAAAACATAAGTGCGAAATAATAAGGGTTGTAATTTGTTCGGAGTGGTTTGTTCTTCTAGATATTAAAATGTTTTGTGCAAAAACATACTCCTATTAAATAATAGTTTAATGTAATAAATCTTATTTAAACATGTTAACCAAACGGTTTTCTTTGTTTAGTAATTGTAAATCCCAATATGAGGTATATTTCATACCTGGTGACACATAGCTCTTAGTTCGTAATTATTTAGCACTGTAATGTACGGTTGTTCATACACACGCGATCTTGTGTACGGGCGCGTGTGCCGAAGAATAGGTTAGAACGATGAGTCAGAATACTCGCCGTCAGAAACAAAAAAGATCCAATTTTAGGTAAACTTTCTTAATCTTACTTTTAGAAATTGAAATTGAACGTCCCATGACGAGTCAAGTCCTTCTGTCATGAGAAATGAAATATTTTGTCCATTCTATTTTTTAAGGTAAGGTTAAGAAATAAAGTGAGTAAATATCATAACCATCCCACACTATGAAGGAGGATGACCAGCCAAGCTGTTTAGCACACGACACAGACGCGACACAGAATTTTGAACAAAGGTGCGAACTATCGCAGCCCCGAGGAGCCGGAGGAAACTAGACACGCGCGACGTGAGTGCCACTCGGTGGAAAGTAGACACGCGCCACGGATCCGACAACCTCGGGGGAGCGGAGGGAAACTAGGCATGCAAAAGCTTGGAAAAAATAAAGAGAAGCGCGAGTTTTCGTTCACGCACATGACAAAATCCACGCAACTCTTGCCATGAGCATCTATGCTGTAAAATATTTTTGTCTACGACTGCAGTTGTCTGATAGCGTGGTACTCGGTGTAAATCTTGGCCTAGTATTCTACAAAACGATATAAAAAAATTGATAATAAAATTATACCAGAGAAATTAAAGCAATTAGCCTCCACGTTTTTGGTGTATATAGACTACTATTACTCACTAAACGTAGAAGTTATTGTTTAAACTGTGTCTGAAAAAAAACTCAATTATTATAGCATTATATTTAAAAGAAAGTCTGAGGGTTTGCATTAGGCAAAACGCTTTTTCCAACATTTGGAAATTAATCAGGCGTTTAAGTGAATCAAAATGCAACAATTTAATTTCTTTCGTATGAATTACCATTTTCCAAAACGTTTAATGAATGAATTTCATATGTTATAGCAATAATGGCGTTAACCAAAAAGAAGTTAAATATCTCAAGTTTTTTGTACGCAAGGTTTAATTTTTATTTTTATTCAATACAGAAATTCGAAGTACTCGCTTCGTTTTTTACAGGTCAATCAACGTAAAGTAATTCAAAAAACTTGAAGTGATCGCTCTCGGCAACATAAATACCCAGTTTATAAAAACAAAAAAATCACGTTATTTTGTATTTCTATTCAAAGTATATAAACTCATCTAACCCGTCAATACCTAACTTGTCTATAGTCCAGTTGTATTCTGAACCAAGTGGCTTTCCACTTTACACAGTTTTGGAGCTCATAGACAAAAAGTATTCCTAGAGTCGCCTCCGCATATATTGCCAGTCGTCGTATCTTCTAGTGCTCGGAGAAGACGCAAGTAAATTATACCTTTAACTCGTCTTTCGCTGAATAGTGAGTTTCTCTCACCCAGAGCCTTATGAAATAAATATTGGCGCTGCACGCCTCTCTTACTTTGAGAAAATCAGAGGTCATCATCTTTTTGATGTAAGAGATATCAAGTGTGTTATTTCCGTGGAACATGATTCGGGATCCGGGATTACGAGCATGTGGTACCAGATTTCATTTTTCCTCTCGCCAAATATGCAGCCCTTGACGTGAGAAAAAATGCAGGCCCTTCTGCGATCTATGCTGATATATCTACAGTGCCCGTAACGCATCATTGACAACAGTAATAGCATCTTATACCGCCCATGCATTAAAAATGATGCCCAAGTGGCAACAAATGACGTCACAGAAACCTGCGTGTCATGCCATCGGATGCTACGATCCAAGCGATTAGTCGTAAACGAAATTACGGTCAGGGCGCAGGCAAGCTGACGGAAGTTTATCCTCATGATTTTAACCAGAGACTGGAAGAGAAAGTAACCTGGACATACAGCGTTCCTAACTTAGCTAATAATTTTATTCAACGAACCTATTTATACAGAACTACAACCGCCACAAAGAGACGCTTTCTGCCCTTGTTACTTTCTCTTCCACTGACAAAACCGAATCGCCCTCCTGCAAGAGTGTAGGGTCAAAATTACCATGGTAATCGTAAACGTTCCGAAAAAAAAGAAGAAAAAAAAAGACGAGCGAACGCCATTGTTTTGTGCCGTCGCGGCGTCCCACCTTTGCGGCAGAAGCTTCCTTCGACTCTACAGTTGACAGCCAGAAACAGCAGAACACGCATCTGCCGTTTTCGCCTCTGCTGCTGCTGATTCACCACCCGGACCACGGCAGGCAGCAGCCTTACACGGCTGTGAACTTATCAAGACCGAAATGCAAGGCTTATTTTTTAAATGCGGTAAACCACACAGTCAGAGAGTCGCGCTAAGCACCGTAGTATTCTTAGGACACAGCTTCAGACTTTGTCGAACCGTGCATTTTTCGGCACAAGATGGGACACAATAGGCCACAAACAGTTTTCGCTGTACGACAAGAAATCTTCAGATTTCTGCGAGATCGTGTTCTCACGGAGATTGAAAATCAATTTTTGGGGGGCTTCGGGACACTCAAGAGCATTTTTTTCCCGTGTCCTCCACTCATATTGTATTTTTTCACATTAAAAGATTATTTAATAATTATTATCACTCATCCATAACCCTTAGCAAAAAAAACCTAATAGCTTTCATTTAGTTTTTTTGTTTTCTTTTAACGTCTTGTGAGGTTCCATGTATAGTCTCATTAGCATTGCTATGTCTGACTTTGTAGAGTCGAATACCACATGCAGTTTAAAGGCTTCGAAGGGCCCGTTTCCTCAATGTACAAACTTCGAAGTGACCGTGTTGCTTCCAGACGTCCCGTGCTTCTTCGTTACCCACCGCCTGGCCCTTCCCTCCCGGCGTCTGCGGTTACATCCGCCGTTGTTTGGCCCAATAGGTCATGTTCGCTATAAGTGGCGAACACGAACATAATACACTCACACCCTTTCTCTCACTTTTTCTTGACGGTTCTGAATTGCAGGGAGTGCTTTTGGGCTCATTCATGTTGTTGCCAGTTGAAAGAAATGTTCGTCATTCCTTGTTCATAGTTTGTTTTATTGTTTCTGTTGCCAGTCAATGTTACCAACACGCTCTTCAGTTAATGTGAGCATTTTAAGGTATGGCATTACTTTATTCGGAAACTTTCCCAGGCGATGGCATACCAGAATTGATGGCATCTGGAAAGGTATGCGAGAAACGTAGCTTACAACTCGGAGTTTCTTGCAAAGGACAACTTGTTTAAATCCTTTCAGTGGCCTAATTTTGAGACCCTGTTCAATCACACCACTATAACCAGGCACTACTGGGACAGTTACTTTAAGAATCCAAAGTATGTGTCTAGGTCTTTCAGGAGCAATCAACGGTTTGAACTGCCCAGAAGAAGAACGCATTATGGGGAGAGCGTAGGATCTTTCTATGTACCAAAGATATTTAATGAGCTTCACGAAGACTTCCATGACAAAAAGTCGGTGGAAAAAATTAAAGAAAGCTCTCAAGTGTGTTTGCTAAAACCTTCCTCAAGACCGATCGAAAAAAACATTCTGATGTTTTGTGTATCCCTGCTTGAAGTCTGATGATAATGTGGTGTCACATAGTGTAAGTAATCATATTGAATTACCTTTTTCTTTATTTAAGTGATTCCGGAAAAAATTTTTATTAGCATTTCTGATTTTCTTTTTCACTTCACGAGCAGGATGCTCATCAAGGTGGTGATCATCATACCAGCCCTAGATGGCTTTGATGAACCCGTGCATGTACCATGGTTCTGTGTTCGTGCAATAAATTATTAATTGATAATTATTATTATTATTACCCATTTTAAAATCTTAAATGTGTAATAAATGTTTTGGTGCAATAAGTTCAATGCTTTGATAGACCACTAAAATCAAATCCTCTTAGACAAGCTAGTTTTATTGCAGGGGTCAAACTGTGTATATTGTAGCTGTGTAGCAATCGATTATGTGAACACCACAATATATTTAGAAATTCATTTTGATTGTGACCTATCGTAGAACTCTCACCCATCAAACATCTTCAAAACGCTACAAGCTGCTTACTGCGCTCTCTATAGGTTGTGCATATTTCTTCTATTGACCACCAGAAGACTAATCGCGCTTGCGCTCGTGTATAGAAACTTCGTCATGGGATAACTGTCTTCGGGCAGTGCACGGACCAATTAGACTCTAAAGTGAACTGTTTACATAGGGACATTTTACGAAGTGTAGCATATGGCTCGAGTCTCCAAATATCCGATAACCTCTTTAACGACCTGTCTCTACCAACATATCAAGCAGTATTTTGGCGAACTGTAATGCTGAAACACTACGAGGATAGCACATTTAAAACCCTCAACAATGTGTATCGCTCCCTTCGCGATCAGACTCCGTTTACAGCGATGCGCATCAATGCGCACTTTGGGAAATGTATGCGTCTTTAGTACGTACCTCACATTTTCAACAATCTTCACTATGCGCTAACTGATATGACCACTCGAGGACCTTTGAAACGTAAATCGAAAGCTTTTTGTGCAGTCAAATAATGTGCTTAAACATGCCGATACAATTTTGTTTTTCTCTTACCGTGAGCTGTGCACGTTGTGCTGCAGACCCCTGCTTGTACATATTTCCTTTCTTTACGCGTTCAAGCTTTCAGCGGTTTGATATTTTGATTTTCGTGTGTATTGACCTTAATACTTTTAGGAACTAGTTTTCCAAGCCTTTGCGGCTTTGATAGTTTCGTTACTCTTCATCGATATACTCAAAACACCTGCAATAAACATTAAAATTATTAGTTTTAATATTATTAATATTATTATTATTTAATTGAAAAATCATATATGTGTAAGACATGTTTTGGTTCAATAAGCGTATATGATGAAATAAGATCATAATCACCCATATTAGAACAATATATTATTATATGAAAGCTATAGCAAACTTACGATATGATTTTTATATAGTCATTAGTTATCATACAGTTTTTATAGGCTTATATATATGATATCAATTTGATCATGGGTGCTTATTGGAACAAGAGACTGCTTATACGAATACGAATTTTACTAGGGTAATATTATCATTGTTATTATTCTGTTTATTACCTTACCCTTTAATTCATCGGGTAATATCTATTAATTCCGCCCTACGCTGGACATCCATTTTATCCATTGTTGTACACGTACCTCAAAAAAGGAACGAAGGATCGTTCCTCGTTCCTTCTTATTTTAGGAACGCGTTCCCGTTACAATTTCCATATCCAAAAAGGAACTCGTTCCCGTTACAGCTAACAAAAACGGAATGCATCGTTACATATACGTTACATTTGTATTTGGCTGATTAGCATAATTAATTCAACCGAGGAACGTTTTTTTATCTATCCCATTCAATGGCAACATACGAATTTGAATGCCGTGATGGAAGAGCACCAGGAGAAGAAAACAAGCGGAAGCAGGGTTTCATTTGTTGATATATTCATCTTTAAAAATTTCAGCTTTAAAGCATAATCATGTCTGTGGTGGGCGATTCAGACGAGCCAAACATACCGTTACCCCACATTGCCTCACAAGTTTAAATCTTGCAAAGTCCTTTCTTTGCACTTAACAGTTGCTTCTGGATGTTGCTGTTCACAAGACGAGCAAATGAAGAAGAAGGTAGGAAACTTGAAAGGTCAGTCTTGAAAACTACAAGTTCTTCTTCGTGAAGGTTGAATTTGTTGTTTAGTTTGAAGCAAGACAAGCAGAGAAGGTATAAAGGTAAATTTTTGTGAATCTTTTGAGTGATTATGTTCGGGATACAAGGGTGCGCTCGATGTCTGGTAACCTGTACATTTTTATAACTTTAGGTCCCTTTGTGGATGTTCAGTGATGGCTGAGTCGGCTTTAGATTCCTGGGTGTATGAGGATTCATGAAAGCAAAAAGAGTAGCTGAGTTTGAAAAGACCCTCTTCCTGTGTCTTTTCCTTCGACTAAAATATTTGCTTTTTGTACCGCAGCCTCGGTCACTGAAGAAATAATGAATCTCCACTAGCTCTCCTCCACCTGACTCTTACCGAGCGAGGACCACACAAAATAAACCCTAAGATAATTAACCAAAAAGTTAACCAGATCCTTCTAAAACAATAAAAATATTGTTTTTATGCTTTTAAATTTCCCTCTTAGAAATAAAATAAATAGCATCCCACAGAACGCAAAAAAGGAACGCCGTTCCTTTTGTGTTCCCATAAAAATGTAGCAAGTTCCCGTTTTAGTTCCACCTATGCATAGTAGAAAGGCAGCGTTCCTTCGTTCCTTCTAAAAGGAACGCGTTCCAGGAACATAGTTCCTTGGAACGCCATTCCGTACAACACTGATTTCATCTGAACTTCCTTCCTTTAAATTTACCAGCTTCCTTTGTCCACCTTACCAAAACTCAACGATTAGGAGCTCCGCTTTGTAGCCTCTTTTCACCGCGAAGAAACTGCTGCAAACGAACGCAGTCCTGTATTCGAGATGCGGTTTTCTCTCGACGAAGGACCACGCGAACGGGCTTTGGGGATTTGGCAGGCGTTGGCTCTGCCCATTTGACCTCAAACAGCTGTAATTAGTCCGTACGGCTGAGGACCGTCGCTCCTTCTCGTGGGGCTTCGTTAGGAATGTCCCGAGTTTGCGTTGCTCGCTTACCGCAGCACGAATCAATTAGGTTCCGCAGGTCTTGAATAGGTCCGTTGTTCTTGCGTTAGATTCTCCAAATCAATTGTTTTGTTGCTGTTGTTCAGAAACATGGCCTATGGTAAGAAGGCGAAAGTCAGATTTCCTATGACTGACGAAGTCTTGTTACCCGTCTACATTTTCTCAACAGGCAGCAACAACAAAACAACATAAAAACGACAAAAGATAAAAAAGCTGTCTGTAGAAAAAATGCAGACGCATAATTTGTAAATTGGTTACACACAAAATTGTACAGGATTAAAAAAAACATATAAAACGTGGCGTATTTAATTGAAATCAAGCAGACTAAATGACACGTTAGAAATATTATTTCGCGGTATACAATGGAAGCCCCCCTTATTAAGTTGGTATTAAAGCTGGGTCTTCATCGTCAGTCCGGTATGATTTTTAAACCGGCTGGATTCGTGTGCCTTTGAATAATTTTAATGTCAGTGCATCATGTAGAACGTGATTCCTGGTTTTATGCAATGCATACTGATGATCTACCGCTTGTCAGAAAAAAAGACGTCCCTTTGCAAACGCTGAATCCAGATATTTGCATTGGTTTGTTAACATTGTAATCTCCCCAATCATTTCACGTTTTTCCAAAACAAATAGTAGTTCGTTCTAAATTATTGTTTCTCGTGTTCATCGTTTACTTTCAATATAGGCCAGTTGTGTTTCGAAGCTGTTAATGTAGCTACCACGGGGAAGTGTGTGCCGACATGCCAGTCGTGCTTGATGCTTAACAAAATGAAACGGTACGTCAAACACGTAAAAAAATGCTAACATACGACGTAAACATTTAACTGAATAAAATCCTGCTGTCGAAAGCAATGCTTATATTTTAGTATGTTAAATATCTCTTTTGGTCTTGCTTTTTCGAAGGACATTTACTTAAGAGATCCCTCTCCTCCCTTAGGTCAAAAACTATAAATAAGTAAAAGCTCCTATTAGTCCGAAGAACAAGAATATTAAAAAAGAAACAGAAAATAGAAAAAGTTATATCAGGTCAAAAAGCGAAGTAAAAGAAGCTACTTTGTAGCGTGAGATTTAATTGAAACTTGTTAAAAGAACCCTACCTCTTACAATTGTGGTTCCTCAAAGAAACGAAGCTTTTTCGGGGTAATTAGGAGATAACATGTTACCTAAAGGTCGGATGCTAGTCTTGGGATTCCTACATGATTTATATTCGACATATTGTACCAGATAAAAAAGAGAGCTTAAGCAAATAAAAAACTAAGGGCCAAGCCTTATGCAATACAAAAACTTCACGTGCCTCCCATTTGGAACAATATGGTGTAATCCATTAAAGTAACCGCCTCGTAACTACATTGCATTGCAAAAACCAGTTAATAAACGAAAATAGCCCACAAATACTGTTAGACCTTGAATCGTGCCTAAAGTAGCACGCATAAGTGTGACCCAACCAACTTAAAAAAACACCGTTTCATGTACATAAAGTTACAGTGGGAAAATAAACTTGTTAAGGAAAGACCGCAAGTTTGTTACAAAGTGAGCCGAGCTTTAGAAATGAGATAGCATTTTATAATGCCTCCGTGGAAACTATACTCCCCCATTTTGCTGCTCCTTTTTTTACGCATTTTTTGCAGTTAGTTAACAACCGAACATCATGTGTTCGTGTGCGTACAAGGACTGCTTTTTTATACACGCCAAGCTGTGAAGATAGCATTGTTTAGTTGTTCTTGCAAAGTCCAAGCCCCTCAAAACATTTAGGTGACAGGTGAGTGTTTACGCCACGTTTTAGACAAGAAAACAAAACACAAAAACTCGCGCCGAGTTATATGTGCCTCTCTTGAACAGACTAAAAAACGTCTGGTAGGGGCGCGAACAGCACAAAAATATATGTCACTCTCAATTTACTCTGTGCACCTTGGTGTGTATAAGTTATGAAGCTAGGTGATCATGCACGAGCACTTCGGAAATTATGAATAAATGAAAGTGGAGGCAGAGTAGCTACCAGTTCACAAGAGTTTAAAAGAGATGTGTAACTCTTTCTTGTCCTCAGCAAGCACGATAAAGGGTGCATGAAGTTGCCGAGTTGTTGACCTTCGGTAAAGTGAACCGCCACTATGGTCGAGCTACATCCGCCTGAAGGTTTAAGACTAATGAAGGACACAGCGAATAATTCAAATCGCTTCACGCAGCGCACCTGACTTTACTTCCGAGTAGAAGAATCCGAGAAGGTGAGATCAAAATTGTAGAAGGTGACTTTATTTCTTTATTTTGCAAGTCGACGTCTATAAAACGTTCAACTCAACCGAATCTGAAAAGTCTGACTAAAAACTAATCCCGATGAGATTTCATGACTACTGCAATCTAAAGTGCAGCAAAACTTTCGAGCCATATGATTTTCGACTACGACTGCAGATAAAAATGTTAATGTTTTGAAATACTTTTATATGGCTGATACTGAAGGCCAAGAATTGTAAAATCAGGGTATTAACTGAGTTAATTATTCAATGTCAAACTGTGTGCGGTATACACAGCAACCCACTCTAAGAGAAGATACTGATGGGGGAAGTAGAATTAGCTCCTAAGAAAGCCTTTTATATTTGAGTACATATGCAGTATCCTGAGAATCAGAACAACTTCTCGAAAATCCCAGATCTGTTTGTGGGGACAATGGCTTGCAAAGACAAAAGGTCTCGCTGAAGACGCAGATATCAGTAATTCAGTTTTGCACATAGGACTTGAAAAGGCATAAGGTTTGGCAAACCATTCTACAACTATGGCGATTTAACCTCTAAGCTGTAACCCGCAAAAGCAAGAAGATGAACGCCGAGAGCGTCGTTTAAAGAAACCTTAGTTAACACTGTATAATGATGACGACACCTTCCAAATTCTGTCAGTCGATGGTCGCAAAATAAAAGACGAGCGTGATACGGCTGAGATGGCGACAATATAGCAGGTCGCGACGTTCAGAAAAAACACACAGCCACTACCGAAGTCATCGCAGACAAGAAGGTTTCGAGATATACTGCACTGCAGACCATAATTTACCAAAGTCTTGTGACACAAGTCCCACGCACATGGGGCGATTTTTTGTTTTTAGCGGGACAAGCAAAAAACGTAAAGAGCTAAGATTGTTCAACGACCAACATTAGGTATTCAACATCAAACAGACCCTACCTACGCACCAAGCACTTCGACGTTCTTTCCACCACACGCGCAAACTCAGACTTGAATATAAATCATGGCTAGGTTACAATACTCCCCTTATATTAGACTTGCAGCGAGACTAACCATACCTGATGGGAAATTCGATCGTTAGGCTCAATACGAAAATATGAAATAATAAAACCTTCGAAATAAAAGAGCCCTTTTTATAAATTCGTGTTCGCAATATGAGTCAGCAGCAAGATAAAAATATTTATTTGTCAAAGCTTAAAAAGGTAAAGGGGAACATTTTTTCCGGCCCCAATAATTCAGTTTAGATGTTTATGGGAATCTTGTCAAGAGTTAGCCTCTGTTTCGCATACAACCCTCAAACAAATAACACCATTCTAGCCGATAAAATATTTGGTAAGATTTGATTGCGTAAAATATTTGAAATTTGAAATTTTTTATAAATACATCTTTTATTCGTACCTTTTCCCCAATATTCGTACCTTTTTCACCAATGACAGAACTCAGCAAGACAAAGTTTAAGAGCGCTTTTGAGAGAATGGAGAAAGCATCTCGCGCCATTTTTGTTTTATGTAGGAAACACGAGACCCCATGCACTGCACCGCGCCTGAATCATAACGGGTGCACAAGAGGTGTCGCAGGCCAGTATCCGGGAAAATTTACATCCATTGGTAGTTACGACAGGGCGCGAGGGGCTACGTTTTGAATTGTTACATATATTGGCACCAGGTCAATAACGGAGAGTTCACATTCCGGCGAAGACTTGGCATTGATATTGTAAGGGTAGGTTGTTGACCTCGCTAACTCAACGTCCGTTATCCCGTATAACGAATGCCTATAATTTCACACTAACAAATAAATCTATATTTTTAAATATAATATAGGAAGACTTATCGTGATATGTATCTTTTATATGCTTCTATTTTAAAACTAAAACATAATGCGCTATTTTTAGATATTAGTTTAATCTTCGACAACCAATGCCGTGAACGAAGTTGAAAGGTTCATAACAACTATAGTGATGACATGCTACTTAAAAATGTCATAAAGTTGAGTTTGCGATCTATTTTTCTAGATCAAAACTTTTCTCACGTTTGAAAATGTAGGACTCAAGCATTCCACGAAATAATAAGACCTGTTGAAGAGCTATCGTAGACTTATGGTTGCATTATTGATACATATAAATTTCGCAGCTACGCATTAGTTCTACAGTAAAACTGGAAAGTACAAACTCGTTTGTGTTTTATGGTGATCATTTTAATGCTGAACGAATCACAGCCGATTGCCTATAAACTTTAGTCGCAGTTCGTGCCTGCCTTTCTTGTTAGGTAGCATTTATTTTAAATACTCGAATTTTCCCGTTTGTCTCCCGATCAGCGTTTTAATACGTGAATTCGTTGACCAATCGAGCTCGTGGTAATTATTGTTAGGAGGTTGATAAGCAAGATTACACAAAAGGTTTCAGTTCGCGAACTTTCTCGCAGCATCTTTATTTAACATTGCATTGGCAATCAGCAATCACTTTTTGAAAGATTGTTAGCGTAAGTTGACAGACCTACATAAAAATGACCAGCTTATTTTGTTCTTCTGAAGTGTGTTTTAGGCATAAACAAATTATTGCATAAAAAGTGTTTTTTTATGTTGAAGCCTACTAGATTAACGAGTATTTCAGTGTCAGTTTATTATGTGTATTATTGCTTAACTGAATTGTAATGCGAAAAAGTGCGTTAAAAAGGTTACCTCACGTTTCTCACTACTTGCACACAAAAACTTAATGAACAGGCCCAAAATAAAATTTGAACGAATGAGCTAGGGTACAATATCTCGGTGTCTTGCGTGAAGCAATGAGAGCTGCATTTCTATAAACTAAATTGGGATCGTTTTGAAAACAGTCAGTTGTTGTGGCCCATTCATTATCTGAGTAGGTGCAACGTCAGCACTGATATATTTTTATTTCGAATATGTGAATGTGACTATATATAACCTAGTTATATTGAAAAAAATATTTTTGCGAAATCGTTTCAAGTTGTACTCATTTCTGCCTAGCGAGAAGTGAGATTTAAGTCTGTAAACAACACAACTCGTGGCTGTGAAGAAGATTCAATCTCAGCAGTCACCCGCTTTACATCCGTTAGAGCCATGCTGGATCTTAAACTACCTTTATTAATTATGATTACGTAAGACAGATGCTCAATGTTTTGTCTTTAATTGTTTGAAAAGGTTAAACAATACTACACTCTAAAAAAGCCCGTGCGTCTACCTTCCCGCACAACACTCGGAGAGCCAATCAGCGCAACTTACGGAGGCAGCTCAGCAAATGTCGATGCCGAAACCTATGTTTAGACCAAAAAACGCAGTCTGAGTTGGGACATTAAGCAATGCAAAACGTCATGCTTGCATTGCTTAATGTCACAACTCAGACTGCTCCACTCTGTCTATGTTCTGCCGGTGCCAGGAAACAGGACAGCAGGATCAAGGCGGGATAACGAGACAGCGTTAAAGTCAACACTTTGACGAAGCTCGTGATACTCTCGATGACATCCTACTTGCTGTCGGCTCTGTCGAAGATTGCTCGGCGTTTTCGATTTCCTCAGCATTAGTCTTAAGCGTGCACCCCGAGATCGCACAGCTGAACAGCGAGTGCACGTCCCCCGGGCCCATGCGATGTTTTCCTACATGACTGGTATAAAGTTCTTTTTTGTCTTGCACGAAATATTCGGTAAGTGCCGTAGGCGAGAGATACAGAGCTACCGCGAGCAAGCCGCTGTCGACCTTGGCGGCACACAATTTACCATCTTCGTCTGACGCGCCACAAAGATCGATGGGTACAGCACAGATCCGTACTCATGTAGATGGCCACTTGGATAACGAGTACACCACGTTTTCATATGTGCCTCTCTGAGATTTATGAATGGTGATATCACTTGCCTGCACAACGGGTAGCTGGCCTCTCCCTCTTCCCTCTCCTCCTCCTCTACTCCTCCCTCCTTATTTGGTCCTCCTCCCTCCTCCTCCCCCTCCCTCATCCTCCTCTATCCTCCTCCTCTTCTTCGCCTCCTCCCTTATCATCTCCCTCCCTTCTCCTCCTCCCTGCTCTCCCTCCTTTCTCCTTCTACCCTCTTCGTCCCCTCTTCCTCGTGACCCTCGTGACGTCACATGGGACGTCATTATAGGAAATGTCCCATAATGCAACGCGCGGGTCACTAGCGAAACCCGCGCATTGATTATGGGACCTTTCCCATAATACACTGAGCAATTACGCCAACGGCAATGCTGCTCAAGCCGGAAACGGCCGCCTAAAGGCGCATTCACACAGCGGAAAGACGCGCGTCGTGGGGTGAATTTTTGCTTATTTTTGTATCGAAAAAATCGCGCGCCAAGCAGGACGACGCAGGGGAGACGACGCAGGGAGACGACGCCTCGGAACCCAATTTTTCCCTCGACGCACTCACTTGAGCCAACCAGCGTGCGTCCGGACGTGCCGTATCGCCCTTTTCCGGTCAGGACATGTTTTTGCTGTTTTTTATTTTCGACCCACAGTGAAGGCTTGAAGGCGGAGGGGTTGAGGGATTCGTGCACTCGCCAAACGTAGCTGGAAGTATTTCTGCGTGGAAAGAAGCAAGACGATTGGAACATCTGACTGTGAGCAGTGTTTTATATGCGTGTACGACGCCGTGAAACTACTCTTCATCATTTGCGTGAAAGCTGCCACCGAAGCTCGCGGTGTGTTCCGACCTCCGACTGTGCGGGAGCGAAAATTCCCAATGTGTTGTGTAGTCGTTTTGTGCACCCACCACTATGAAATACAACAGTTCTCCATCGAAAACAGTCTCGCACATGCTGCGTGCAGTGTTAAAAGTAGGGACGCGCCGGCATAACACCGTGCTTCTTTTGAACAAAAACGCTGCAAAAGAGCACCTTCTGAAGCTGCCCGCTCGAGTCCGTGCCTTTCGCCAATGCGGCATATAAACGGAGTGTCAACGTATATATAATCATCGCCGTTGCCCATTTAGTGAAGACGGATGTCTTCCACCCCATATGCAATCGCGAAGGCAAGGCAACAACAATCGTACGAGGCAGACGAAAAAAAATCGTGTTTTCTCGACAAACGCGAGGTTCCCCGAGAAGACGCCGCCGACGGGTGGCCCTGTGAGACTGCTTCGTCTTTTTCGACGCCGCCGTCGACGTTAACAGCAACGCGCGTTTTTTGCTCAGTGTGAATGCGACTTAAGAGCTGCGCTCTAAAAGTAGTCCACTAATTAAATAAACATCACCCACTTCGTAAACAATACACCAACTCATGTTTACAAACAAACCGGAGCGTCCCTAGCGGACGCCACTGACGCCGCGCGTGCGCGATAGGTGTCTGGGCAAGATGCTCGCCGTCGCCCATAAACAAACCATTGGAATCGGATGTTGTCGGCGTCGGTGTGAGTCCCCGCGCTTTTTTTCGCGTTGGAATTGTTGATTCTATGTCTTCCCGGCAATGTCTGACTACTTGAGCGGCATCTGCGAAATTAACGAGGCTAGTTACACCGCAAAACTTGGCGTGAATAATGTAACATGCGGCGATTCATTCCGCGTGGACGCCGCAGAATGGACGCTAAAGCCTGAATCACATGCTGAGGTTCTGCTCGTTATTTTCAGTCATGACGTCACTCGGGCTGCAAAATCCTGAACCGTAGCTGAGATGTCGACGTCGATATTGAAAATCGAAAGCAGAATCGGACCGAGTGAATGAGGCATAACGAGTCGGGGATGGCCACTGGTGACAATTATCCACATCTCCTTATATCTACTGTTTACACCGAGCCTACTTAGCCAAAGCAACCTTCAAACTTACACGTCTTTTGAGGTCTGCACTTCTTATCGCAATTACCGGGTGAACGTTTGGTCTACGGGCCGCTGTCGTTTCAACGAGCAGACGACAATCAGAAACGCTGGAGAAAGCAGACGACAGCTCGAACGATGAGTTGGCCGTTTGAACGTGATGACGCACTGAACGTAGTCCGCAGGTGGTCCGTGCAACTTAACGGTTTTCCCGCGTCCATTTTAGAACAAAACAAATAAATCTTACGACCACAAGTACCCGTGAATTCAATCCATAGTGCTTTCCGCCCAAGCAATCGTGGTCCGACGGCGTCTGTTTTTCCTTTTTAACGTTAACAGGGATCTCTTAACGTTCTCGGACAAGCCGAGCAGGCAGAAGACGCATCAAAACTGAGCTTCAAACCTTTTCCGACTCTTTTGGTAAAGCCCCAGTCACGGCGTTTTGACGAGAAAGAAGGTTTTTGTACGGTTTCTTCCGAAGTAAAACCGGAATGCACGTGCCCCATGGCGGCTTCCGCCCACAGCCCCAGACCGGAAGTGCGCCCGACGCGCCACCACCGCGCCATGACGTAACAGAGATGAGTTGGTGTATATGTGGGCTACGTGCTTCCCTACAGCTAAAAAATAAAGTAATGCATCCCGAGCCAGGATATGGTTTATTTATCCAATCAATTACCAGGTGATTTATATAGGCAAACTATATCGACCCTTTAGAGAGCTATTGTTTTCAGGTTCATATAACAGAACAATAACCTGATGTGCAATATTGTACCCTGTTGCTTAAATTTTATCTATGAGAATTTAATTGATTTTATTGCAGGATTGTTGCACTACCAACACTGAAGTTCACAATATATTGCGTAAGATGCAGCTCGCGACAACCGCTCGATTACTGACGCAAACGTAATATGTTGCTCTCTGAGCCAAGACAAAAGAGCAGGAATTTCCTGTTTCAGAGCCTAGATCTTTAACTAGAATTAGGGTAATTAAGGTTATTAACATAATGACATCTTGATTGTTTGTTGAATGCGCGTTCTTTGTAACTCCTGAGATGATCTGTTAAGGTTATCGCACCTATGTTTTTTTAAACATATTTTTGACGTAGAACTACGTCCTTCTCCGCGCTTGGGAGGGTGTGCAAAGTTGGGAGATCGAAGTCACGAAAACTCTGTCACGGAAGTAGCGTGGCACAGATCACACCGGAGAGCCGATCGATTTGCATCGCCGCGCTCCCTGACGGCGCACCGTGCCTGCTGCCGAGAACCGCGCAGTTAGGTATGCGCAGTAGACCATTTCAGGTAACATTCTCACATTCCATCACATTTACACACTTCTTGAAAGACCTGACGACCTTGACTTCATCCTCAACATCGTCGTCGACGTCGTCCTAGAGGTCGTTCGTAAGGTCGTCTTAGAGGTTGTACTAGAGATTGTCCTAGAGGCTGTCTTGACCTCGTCCTTTAGAACATCTTCCTCGATGTCGCCCTCTAGGACGTCGTCCTCGACGTCGTTTTTGACGTCGTCCTTGGTGTTTTTCTCGCCAGTGCTGTCGCAGTTCACAGACACCAACAATAGAGGTTTCTGCAGCAATTTCTTATCTGCTGGTTTGCTCGTTGGCTCGCATCAACGCCACACGCTCCTGTCTGATTGAAGCGGTGATAGACGCCGTTCCAGCAGCCGTGATTCCAGCATCTTCGCTCACCGCTGTGGAAAGCGGCTAAGCGGCCGAGCTCGCGTCCTCTCCGGCACGGGCAATTCACACGACTCCTCTCATATCTTGTGCCACCCACACATAGTTCTACGGAAATTTATGCGGCCTAGTACACCTATGCACTGACCAATTCTTTTGAAAGTTTGAAGCTGCTCGACCTTGACGCAGTGAACATTATTTTAGCATTAAGAGCATTCGTGAAATTCACAGTATGATGGGCCATGAAAAATGTCCCACTTATCTAGTAAACTTAAAAAATTCTGGCTTTTAGACATAAGGATGTTTTCTATATATGTTAACAATGACAAAAAATGAGACTAAGATAGAAAAGGGGGCACGCACATATAATCATCTTTATTTTTTGCGCCCAAAACAAACACATGGGCCTCCTTTTGTGTACAAAGTTAATAATAATTTCAATCAAAGAGTGATCTTGTAAAAGCAGAGATAGCACAAGGAAAAGGGATTGTTATGGTTAGCGCGAAACACACTACATATCAGCTGATACACATTTCAGCTAGTTACAAAAAATTGCATTATCGCTGAATGCGTCTAAGCTAGGTAATTTAATGTTCCACCAATGTCACAAATGACATTGGCGAATCATTACAGTTGAAATGAACGTAAAACAGAGTAAAATATCCAGTAACACGTGAAGAAACACCAAAATTGACATAACACAAAACTAGGTCACAATCAAACGCACCATTAACAAGGCTGTGAAAAAAAATAAGCATGCCCATGTCTTCTATTCGACAGAACTCGAGGTAAAACTCTATCCAGAAGAAATATTTAATTGTCGTAGAAAAATAGGCTGGAAGTGTTTATCATACACAAGATGTATCAATCATGTTTGCACAGATTGAATGCTCGATGACTGCGCAGCTGTTAGCAATTTCAAAATCACTAAAGTGAATTCAAGCTTCGATCGAACTTAAGACCAAAATAAACGCATAATACATACAAAGTTTTTGAACTGCTGAGTCAGACGTGATAGCCTTTTTATGCCGCTGTCAACGAATAAAGACACGAACGCATGAAATGATATCGGAGTATTAACGTGCACGCCGAGATCGTTTGCAAAAGTCAAACGTTCGAGTGGCATTTTTTCCAAACTATAGGTGAAATGCGTCAGATCATGACGTTTATTAAAATACCGAACCTCAATTTCGGTAGGATCAAGAAACAAACTATTCGCTGTACACAAATGCAGTATATTAGTCACGTTGTGCTGAAGAGAATTGCAGCCTACGAAGAAATATAACTCATAAAATCTTGATATCATCTGCAAACATTTACAATTTATCATTTTTGAAAGATGACGTTATATTATTTACAAATATTAACAGGAGCTGCTCAAGAATAGACCCCCGGGGGACATCGAAAGTTGAACAAAATATATTAGAGTGCATGCCAGAAATTTTAACATTATTTGTACGAAAGGACAAATAATGTTTACACTAAATAAGTAATCTGAGGCACAGAATGTGCCTCAGATTCGTTTCATCATGAATCGTCACCAGCCAGTTATTTTTAAGCAAAATTAATTTCATAGAGGTTCTCTACTGCACTTATGTTGAAAGCTCGACGAGTTCATGTCGTTAAAAATAATTCCTTTATTTTGTTCCTTCTTGTCTTGTGCTTTCGAGCCCTGTTTTATTCATGCTCTTTATTGTATATTTCGTTCTTTAAATATCACGTACTCAGTCCCTGTAACTATTCGCACATCGTTGTTCCCGACATATAATTTAGATTGGCTGATTGATTTATTCAACATAATACTTAAAGTTCCAAAGCAATTGATGATTAAAGACGCAATGTCTAGACAGACAAGTCAAGAATATTTTGACGTATTTGGAAGGCTGAATTAACACCAAACAACACGTTAAAAGTAAAACAAATGTGCACTTCATCAGAGCAGGGACTTGTTTCAAGAATCCCTACACCCAAGCAAGATAATTGCGAGGTACAAGTTTTAAACATTTATATTTTAACATTTAGTAGACAGTCGCATAAAATGGCCCATATTTGTGACAGGAAGACTTTTAGGTATTCACTTTAATTTCTAGGCTACAAAAATATCACATATTATGCTGCCCTAGATAACATTGGAGAAGAAAATATTGTCAAGAATTACAATTGATGAGGCGATGATAGCTGAAGAAACTAAACGTTGAATGGGGCGAACTTGTGCCCAAAACAAAAAAGGAAACAGAAGATGACAGTAGAGCGTCGAGGGCGTCGATGGCGGCGTAACAGAAGATGACAGTAGAGCGTAGAAGATGACAGTAGAGGATCGTACGCTGGGGCGAGACTGACTCCGCTCGCCATGCAAAGTCCCTTATGTACCCTCGTGGGTTTCTGGAACATTCAACGTAGAACTTTCCGCGCGTAAAACACTCAGAACTCGATCAGACGAGAATGTTCTGGAAATTACGAGAACGCCAAGTTGAAAGAATAAATAGAAGGACATTCCGCTGGCTGGAATCGAAGTTAGTCCTTCCGCGTGACAGCCAAGCGCGCTAATCATTCGGCCACGCACGCGCTCGCTCGGCGATACGTGTGGCATCGTGGACGAAGTTCGGCACAAAAAGAACGGAATTTATATGCACCAATACATTTCGTTATGTTCTATAGTACACTTTTTATCTTGCTTTGAATCCATCCGACCTCACTTCCTCGTCTGATAATCCCGGTCGAGGTGCCCTCAATCTGACGGAAGCTTAGTGCGGAGAAGGCGCCGTGTAACCGAGCTTTTTGTTGCACGTCAAAAGAAATCCCAGGTGGTCTAAATTAATCCTCTGTCCTCCACTGAGGCCTATCAGAATCCTCTCGTTGGTTTGGCACGTAAAGCCCCAAATTGGACTTGTTTTTTGTCTGATATATCTTTATTAAAACTCAATCTGTGGTGGAATCATCTGATGTCACTTTTCTGCTTTCGACATCTTTACACAATGCACTTTAAAGCCCCCATGTAGTTTCCTGCGGCCAACCTTCTAGTTTATTTTTTTCAACGTGCAACATGGCTGCTTTAAAGCATTATAAGAAACAAAAAACTGACATATTTAAGAAAACCGGCAAAGAAGTCCCCTAGCCTGCCGTTTTCCATCTCGGCTCCTGGATTCTCGTAACCCTCCCATGCCTAACAATAAAAAGTACCAGAACCGCATTTTTTGTGGCTGGTCACGTCATAGCCTTTCCTGGTGGCAGATGCGTGACGAGCGAACGAACAATGTTCCTTTGAATCAGGCTCACGGCATGGGCACTGTCTTCTTTACTCCAAGGGAGGCCATTCGTGAAGAACAGAAATGATCACTCCACAATATGCCACTGCAAAGCCGTGAAAGGGTGCACCGTAGAACCAGAAAATAAAAATAAAAAAATAGCAAACTTTATTTCTAAAGTCATAAAAAGCAGAAAATGCAGTGTTGCAGGAACGATAGATTAACATTGTTATGAAGTCCTGAAGCAGTCGTTTGGGGGAATAGAGGAAGTATTGTTACACCACAACATCTCGTCGGGGCACTCTTACGTTACAGCACAACTGGATATCATAGCGTCACGTCACGTAGCGTCCCGTCACGTGATGTCAGTTTTTTCGATAAATTGAGGGAAAACTGAATTGGTGTGTAGTTTAATGATGTTGAATTAACCTCCAAATTTCGGGAGAAACTGAAAATGGTGTAATTGGGGTTTGGTCACGTGATGTCAAATTCCACTAAATATAACTGAGAAACTGAACTTGTTTATAGGTCACGTGACGTTACATCGTGTGACGTTAATTTCGTTGCTAATTTTGGGGGGGAACTGCATAGATGGACAAACGGACCGACGTACGGGATAATTTCTGGGATAATAGGCGTTCGGCTTAAAAGCACTGCATGCTTTGTATTAAGTGTGTCAAACCAGGCATACAACTGGACAAAAAAACGGGAAGCCCGCCTGGAGAGGTATGCACATCTAAGGCATTATGAGTGTTCGTGAATGCTTAGTCTTGAGTAAATGCTGTAGTATTCGCTCCAAAATAGGTGAATCCAGTTAGGAACAGGTTTAATGCGTCTGTTTTTTGTTTTTTTTTCTAGTACCTTTAGAGGCGGGAGCTTAAGAAAAAAATGCACCTAATGAAGAGACAGGTAAAATGTTTGGAATCCCGAACACTATCTGCGTTGGGATGCTGAGAATGTTGTATACGAGTCAAGGTCTCAGAACATGTCTCATTTGGGAGTACAAAAGTTATAGGAGTATTTACGGGACGTAATATTTTTGGTCGCTGTTCACAGCGCATGTGATCAAAGCTGGCTCCTATTTCTTGACTGAAAATAACAACGATGCTGATTGGGTAGAATATACGCCTATTGAATACAATCGTGAGTTTCTTCATTTGATAGATTAGAGCTAGCTATCATAATATTAAGAAGAAGAATAACATCTTTTTGTCCGCCATTTACAATGGTGGAGGACGAGAAAAAATGCAGCACGAAATGGCTTCACAAGCTCTTGGCCACCGAATTGTATTCTACAGGAGAGACAGCGCGAGAGAGAACTAAAAAACACACACGCACATGAAAAGAATCAGTCTGCTATGACAAAATGGCTCATCAACGCACAGAAATATTTGATGATGATGGCACCTAAGAGAAGATTACTGAGAATTAAAAAAATTTAAGCGGTTTAGGCAATCTGTAGAATAACATTTATTTCCCTATGTTTAATCGGCAAGTAGGTATATTCCAGTACTCAGGTTTGCGAAATTAATAATTGGGAGCGCGTTGGTTTAAACCACAGTTCAATTATGTAAGTACGGTTACTGAACAATTAATGTTTATACTTTCTGGAAAGCCTAAAGTTATGCATGTTGTAGATACTTAATATGTTATACATTCTGAACAGGTTTTTTGTGTGCGAGCCGACCGACACATTAGCAACTGTACGTAATATTCGTTTTTGGAGTAAGTGTACTATGTTAAGATTTGTTGCCTTGGTAAAATCCCCAACCAGATCCCACCAATTTAAATGAGAAATTTTTTTTATATAGAAATACTTTAACTGATTTCGAAAGCACATATCGATTCCGATATACAAAAGCTAGAGCCTTTTAAATACTCAATTATATGGTCCCATGACAATATATGTGAAAACAGAACGCCATGCGTTTTGAATGAGTCAACCAATTTAATAGTTACTGAGTTTATATAGATATGTCCAAATGGAGAACTAACTTTATTTCGGGCTTAAGTATCATGGCTTTTGTTTCATTGGTTTTTATGTTTATAGCGTTTCTATTGGTCCATACTACTAATTTTTCTAGTACTGTGTTGCCCATAAATATGAATTTGTTTTTGGAACTCCTCGAAAAACTCTTTATGTTCATTGGTCAAAACAATGTCGCTTTCTACTTGGGCGGAGATTTTAATATAGATACGATGACGTCATCTCCGCGACAATTGCAGTCTTTGTAACTGTATAATTCTTACGGTTTCTTTAATCCAATATCCCAACCAACTAGGGCAAATCATACGCATGCAACGCTTCTAGACTTGTTCATAACAAATATTGATGATTCATGACTAACTGCTGGTGTTATTGGGGCCACAATCAGTGACCACCTGCCAATTAATTTTTTTGCCGATTTAAAAAAAATGTGTCAACAAGGTCATCGAACACAAATTACACCTTTCACCGAGATATAAGCTTAAGAAGGCTCAACTATTTTGAAGAGGAATTACAACTTACAAACTGGAGCGCGGTTCTGTCCTGTGACTCAGCCGACCAGGGATATGATCTCTTTCTTGGAACGTTTACAAATATTTATAACCGGTGCTTCCCCTACAAGAAGTGTCCAGTGCATAACAAACCACGCAAGTCGTGGGTTACTTCGGAGATAATTAATATGATGAATTGGAAGAATGCGCTTTATAATAAATTTCTGCAGACTAGAAATTCGGGCGTCCTCCGCGAATTTAAAATTTCAAAGGAAAATGGTGACAAGCGCTCTTGTAAATCAAAGCGTGCATACCATAACCGTATGTTTCAGGGTGAACCTAGAACGGATGTCATGTGGAAAAATTGAACATGTTGGTTAAACCTCACTCTCGTAGTGACTCAATCAAAACAGTCATTGTAAACGGGGAGTGCATAACTGGCGCCGCGTTGGCTGACTGATTCAATGATAATTTCGTGGACTTAGTTAATAGCGTTCGCTCTGTCACTGCTTTTGACCTAGTTGATACAATTTCGGAGAGTGTTTTTCTTCTGCCTACTGACGACAGTGAATTGATATCAGTATTTAACATTTTTAGAAACAGTAAAAGTAACGAAGTGCATGGCATTCAGATCGGGCCTGTAAAGCGTGTAATTCATTCTATCGTCCCTTGTTTGACCCACATTTATAACCTCGCCCTTCAGGATGGGGTGTTTCATAAAATAATGCAAGCGCCCAAGGTGTCCGTCCTCCACAAGTCAGGGGATAAGAACAACGTGGGTAATTACAGGCCTGTGTCTGTACTTCCGGTATTCTCTTAAGGACTAGAAAAGATTATGCAGATGAGACTATATGCTTTCTGTGAAAAACACTCAATTATTGCCCCTTGTCAATTCGGTCTCCGAAAAGGGTACTCGACAGAGTTGGCGCTACTAAAACAGAAAGAAATAATACTAACAAACATCGAAAACAAACTGCTCACATTAGACATATTTATTGAATTTTCGAAGGCATTCGATCGCCTTAACCATACACCGTTACTGCAGAAACTTGAGCTTTGTGGCATCAGGGGTGTTGCCCTGAACCTAATCGAAAGCTATTTGCAAGACCGTTATTAGTACGTTGAAATTGACGGAGAGCGTTCAAACATGCGCCGAATAAAGGCAGGTGTACCGGAAGGGAGTATTCTCAGGCCCCTTCTTTTCAATCTTTTTATACATGACATAGTGAACTTAGATAATACCGTCAACTACATAATATACCCAGATGATACAAGCTTGTTTTTCTCTGGAATTAGCATTGACGCCATTATAGGAAGAGCAAATCAATTCTTGCAGAGTCTAAACTTCTGGACCACCGCGAATTCATTAACAGTAAATGTTGCAAAAACTAAGGCAATTATTTTTCGCGCAAAAAATACAAGCTGCACCAGCAACCTGCCGGTAGGGCTATCTCTTGCTTTCCGAGATGTGGAAATTGTAAAGAATGCTAAGGTACTTGGCGTAACTTTTAATGAATATATGTGTGGGGTGAGACGGTGCAGGACGCAACCATGAAGCTCTCAAAGGTTGTCGGCGTTTTATATGAATACCGTAATATCTTACCGTCCTCGATAATGCTGCTTATATATCACGCCCTGTTCTGCTCATATTTCGATTACTGTTTCCTGGTTTGGGGTACCACTACGAAAACGAACGTTCAGAGACTTTTTATAATGCAAAAGAGGGCAATACAAATAATATGTAATGTAGCGTATGATCATTCCACGAAATCTTTGTTTAAAAAGCTTGGCACGTTAAAAATCACGAATTACTACAATTACAAGCTTTTGATATCATATAAAATATCATTAAACAACCTTGTTAGCGTTTTTAAGTAAGTCTCAGGTTTGGAGTTGCGGGACGCAACATACAGCACTTGTCATCCTCGAAACTGGGCCGCTCCGCGCTCCTGAACAAATTATGGTGACTAGAGGCTAGCTTTTACTCTCCCAAGAATTTTAAATAACCTTGAAGCAAAGGGAATTTGCGTGGCAAACACAAGCAAAAAGAAATTCGTGGCCCATTTGAGTGATCTATTGAAAAGGTGTTGTCATGTTTTGAAAGTATTGAGACAGTTGCGTATATATTTTTGAACGTCAGTGTGCATTGTTGCGTGCTCATTACTAAACTCTCGGAGCAAGCGTGTGCAACTCTGAATTATGTTTACCTTGTTTAACCCTTCGCATTTTATATATTTGACACCCCACTGTCCTCTATAAACACTCGATTACCTGTCTTTATACATGTTAAATTGTTCATTCGATCACTCATATGTTGTGTTTCTTCTGCGGATGTAAGGGGAGCCGGAGGCTTCGTCAAGTAGCGACATGCTGCTTTTTCCCCTGCCTTCCCCTCTCAGATGGAGAGAAAATAAGATTGATTGATTGATTGATTGATTGATTGATCTAATTTCACGTGCCTCATAAGCAGTAAAATGAAGCGTCGTATCGTCAGCGTATATAGCAAATTCAGTTTTCTCGTCAATGTTCACATTATCGTTAAAATAAACGTTCAAAAGAAAGGTCCCAAAATTCTGCCTTTAGTTCACCCATTGTTATCGTTTTTATTGCGGAAATAAAATTATTACAACAAACGTATCGTTCGCGGTTTCGAAGTTAGGATTGAAGAAGAGTTAAAGTTTGTCCACGAATTCCATAATATTCCAGCTTTTCCAATATTAATTAATGGTTTAAGAAATCAAAAGCCTTAGTGAGTTCTACGTAAATACCAGTACTAGTTTTCGTTTCTCGATATTTCATAAATAAATTCCGTTTCATCAAGTAAGGCAAGTTCAGTTGATTGATACTTTCTAAATCAAAACCGGGATATCGTAATAAACTTATGTTTGTCAAAAAAGTTAGAAAAGCGGGTACAAATGACTTTTTTAAGTCCGTTTGAAAAAAACTGGCAGTATTGACACAGGTCTATGGTTATTAATGTCATTCCAACCTTCCTCCTAGTGCAAAACGGAAACCTTGGTAACTTGCATACGCACTGAAAATATTCCTGTGGATAAGCACAAGTTGAAAATATGTGTTACATAAGGTGTTATAATGTCTAGAACCTATTTTACTGGCTGAATTTGGATATCATCTACACCTCCACTGGTAGTGTTCTTTAAACTTATAGACACCAAAAACACATCGATTTCAATAACAAGATCTAGAAAACAAAATTCTCATTCCTTTTTTCAATGTATGAAAAGGCTTCAATATTATATGTGTTTGTAGCTAAGTTGACATAAAATAAATGCTAAACGCATTAACTCAAGCCACGTTTGTAACTTCTGTGCCATCAGAATCAACACGCCCACTTGACGAGCTCAAGCTCCAAAAAAAGTAATACGCCTTTGCCTTTTGAAGTTCCTTTGTTAGCCTATTTCTATATAGTTTGGAATTGCATAGATCCGTTCGATTTTTTGTTTTATTGATTTGTTTCAAACATTCGAATTTTAGTATTAATTTTCGATAAAAGGGGCTTACGAAATATTTTTGAACTGTGAAATGTCTTACACTGAAAACTGCTTGCATACAGTATTTTTAAACCTGCCCCGACAACTATTGTATGCTACATCAGGTTTTTTTTTCATTAAAAATGTCAGACCAATTTATTTGCTTTCTAATGCATCCACGAAACCTCTCAAGGTTATAAAGCGTGATACTTTGAAAATTACTGATGGACTTTTTTATTATTTTTTATGGCATAGCATGCCTGTTATGCACAAGAATGTTGGCAAATTGTCACTTTTATGATAAGTTAAAATTCCGCTAATCACTCAAGTGTTGCCGAAATTTGTGATGAAGAGATCAAAAAGGGTTTTCGAGTTTTCCCTTATTCTAGTTGGTTTGGTTATCACATTCATATAGTCATACGTCGCAAGTAGAAAATAAAAATATGTTTAGCTGTTCTATTAATTAGCATGTTAATGTTAAAATCAACTCCAACCTTCACAGTTAACTTGTTGTCGCGACAGAACCCCAGAAGAGTCAAAAAGAAAGCAAGGAGATTCGGAATGTTGTCATTAGGTAAATGGTGAACTACACAAACAAGCGTATTATCTGTCAGCAAAGACAGCATTGCGTAATGACAAGATATATAGCAAGAACAAGGAGACAGTTCACTGTTTATGTTTACTTTTATTAGTGCACACCCCATACAAAAATGGTCTATGGTCGGCTATAGAAAATCCTTTGTATGGCCGGCTATAGCAAATTGGCCCAATTAGCTATAGCCGCTTCTATGGCTGTCTATAGCTTTTCCTATGGTCTTCCCTATGGTTGTCTATAGCTTTTTCAATGGAAAGTTCGCTATCGAATTTTGTATGGCTTATTCTATGGGTCTCTTTAGAAAGGATGCTATAGCCCCCTATGGCTTTCCTTTTGGTTCCTTTGGCCGTCTATAGCTTTTTCTAAGGTCTGCTATAGAGATCTCTATGGCTTACTTTATGGGTTTTTTAGACACCGTGCTATAGCTGCCTATGGCTTTTCTAATGGTTTCTTTAGCCGCCTATTGCTCTTTGTATGGTTCGCTATAGCTCATTCTATAGTTCGTCCTATGGTTCTCCATACCCATCGTGCTACAGCTGCCTATGGCATTTCCTATGGTTCCTTTAGCCGCCTATAGCTTCTTGTATGGTCTGCTATAGAGATCTCTATGGCTTACTCTATGGATCTTTTTAGACACCGTGCTATAGCTGCCTATGGCTTTTCTTATGGTTTCTTTAGCCGCCTATTGCTCTCTGTATGGTTCGCTATAGCTTCTTCTATAGCTCGTCTTATGGTTCTTTATACCCATCCTGCTACAGCTGCCTATAGCATTTCCTATGGTTGCTTTAGCCGCCTATAGCTTCTTGTATGGTCTGCTATAGAGATCTGTACGGCTCACTCTATGGATCTTTTTAGACACCGTGCTATAGCACCCTATGGCTTTTTCTATGGTTCCTTTAGCCTCCTATTGCTCTCTGTATGGTTTGCTATAGCTTCTTCTATAGCTCGTCTTATGGTTCTCTATACCCATCGTGCTACAGCTGCCTATGGCATTTCCTATGGTTCCTTTAGCCGCCTATAGCTTCTTGTATGGTCTGCTATAGAGATCTCTATGGCTTATTCTATGGGTCTTTTTAGACACCGTGCTATAGCAGCCTATGGCTTTTTCTATGGTTTCTTTAGCCGCCTACTGCTCTCTGTATGGTTTGCTATAGCTTCTTCTATAGCTCGTCTTATGGGTCTCTTTACCATCGTGCTATAGCTGCCTGTAGTTTTTCTTTTTACCGCAATCGTATGAAATGTGAATCAAATTATTTGTTGTCACTGTACATCTTTAAAAAAAACTTGTAAGACGTGTCGAACTTCATAACCCCATTTAAAACAAAGAGCTAACATTTCAACAAAAACAACAACAAAAAACAAATGCACTCACCCAGGTGTTTGCAAAAGCACAGGTAAACAGACACAAGGAATCGTTTTCAAATCTCCTAGAAGTTTATTACACACAGCCCATTCTGTAGACAATCACAAACTAAACAATATGTAATATGTGAAGAGGTACTACTGAGCTGTTACACAACCGAGAATATTGCAAAGCAAACAAGAACCAAAGGCAATTCCTGGGTAGTGTCTAGTCTCCCGGCAGCCGGCCGAATTTCCCCCGAAATTCCACTGCCAGTCGCAACTCATTGGCGCTTCAATCAGTTCATCGAACAACGTTTCATCGACAGATCGTTTCATCAACACGTGATGTTTATAAACAACTCAAAATATGTTCTTTTTTTATAATGAGTTGTTGCAGACTCGCCAAGAAGTGGCGTGAACGGGTGGGCTGGGTCGGTGAGCATGCGCCTCAGGAATACAGGCGCGACGAAATGTCCCTGTAGCGTGCAATTCGCGTAACGAGTGTCGACGAAACGTTAGTGTCGACTAAAAGTGTGTCCAGGAAACGTGTATCCACAAAAGGTGTTCATGAAGCGTTTTTTCACAAAACGCAGGGAGAATAAGAAAGTCAGTATTCTAACTGCAATTTTCACATCATTTCAGACAGCTAATGGCAGGCGACTACGGTCGAATTTCGGGGAAATTATTCTCCCAGCTGTCAGAAGATAGGCACTGCCAGGAGGTAGACACTACAGAACGGTCAATTGTCGCCGAGTAGGTTGCAGCGCACTTACGTTGAAAATACCGGACTTGAAAGATGTAATCCGGGAAATATGTCGACACGGGCACTGCAGACAACCACTCAAACACAAAACCGAGAAGGAAGGGATCCGAGAAGATTCACCACGATGTAGCACAAGCTGTCATTTGCCGAACCGAGTACTGAACCATCACAAGAATGTCTTGGGCTTCTTTGAAGAAATCGCTTGTTGCCGACATGCGGGTAGAACTTTTCGATCGAGATACCATTTATCATAGAAGCGAAATCCACAGCAGCCCCGCGGGCCGCACGACACGCGAAACTAGGTCCGCAAGCAGGCATTCCGGGTAGCAACGGCTAATGCGTCATCCGTCAAACCACGTGATCACACTCCTTCCGTTTCATGCGCACAGAGAGCGGAGTCAAGCGATGAAACGTCTACGGTTTATTGGTCCGCCGAGTGCGCACCTTCCACAATGCTTTCAGCTTAGGGAGAGAGAGAAACAGAGGAGGTTGAAAAGCAGAGCTCCTTCAAGGCCAGAACGGGGGTGCGATCACAAAGACTAATCTTCAGGGGCATACCAACAATGAACACAACGAGATAATTGTCGACGACGACGATGACGAAAATAATCCCTGGAGAAGGGAACAAAAAAAAGAGATAATGTGTCACTTATATCCTGTTGACAGTTCAACCCAATGTTGATAGTGCAGTGGATGCTATGTGTGGCCTTGGGCTTAAGGCAGGTGCCGTGTTCAGCGTTATCACCAGCTTCGAGACTGTTGGCACGTGACCCTAACCGGAGACACGATTGGTCTCAAACACGCATAGCGTCTACTCTGCTGTCACTACCGAGTGAACAGGACAGCTCCATGAAGGCCAGCTTTTGGACTTCCAAAGCTGCACTTCCCAGAAGGGACCCAAAACGGGGCAGGTTTGAAGATATCATATTTTACGCCGTGTAACCCACATTATAATTTCAAATGAAGAATTAATGGCGAATACTTTTTTTGCGCAGGATGTCCACAAATACACACACACACACACACACACACACACACACACACACATATATATATATATATATATATATACTTTTTTTTACTAAGCAATTTTGAATATGTGTACACTCTTAGGTTCGCATTTTTGAACTTCAATTTTGGGAATCTTTGCATCGTTGTGGCATTTCTGATTGCATGGTTTAAGAAATTTTTGCCGTAATACGTTTTTTATCCGTGAGCTCAGTCTATAGCACTTTCATCAATTACAATCTCTGCGCACCACGATGACACATGGTGGGGCTGTGTGCTCCAAGAAGTGCCAAAGACTTTAATGTCTCATAATTTAAAGAAAAAGAAGAAAAATTAGCCACAGCGCTTGCTGATTTGTGGAATTCGCAGGACATAGAGATAATAGGACGCACCTAGGGTTGCGCGTGCCTAACGATATTAATTTTTTTTCGGCAGTTAACTTGTGTCTGTGTATATTTCGCCGTTCTCGACACGTGCGTCGACGGACATTGCACCGCTGCTTACGCCCCTGCCTGGGGTGAGCTTTTTTTGTTGTCAGGACACTCTATCGCGCTAGAGACGCGTCTATTTAACGCTCATGAAGTCTCGAGAGAACTGTGTCAATTGTTTAGTCAGAGCAACGACGCAGCAATCACGAAGCGAGAGACGACTGTGCCTCGATCTGGCTGTCCGCGTTCGCTCTGATAAAATGTGAGCATGGGACTCTCGAGCAGCGTTAGCTTTCTGATGATGCAGGACGCTGCTTTGTCGTTGAGAATCTTTGCCCTGCGAACGCCGGCGAAAACGTTCCAGTGCTCGGCGTACCCTAGGCAGCAGCGCCTGTCAGCGACCGCCCGCGCAGCATCGCAACCTTTCTGGAGCCTATTGGGAACCTGCGAGCACCGACGATTTATCGTCGCGGCTTGAATGGGAGCATTTTATGGACCCCCGTGAACATGAAACACCGCGAACATGAACTCCCACGAACATGATTCCCGCGACGACGAACCGCCGGCGCTCGCAGACGGAAGGTTCCGATGCTGTGCGAACGGTTGTTGGAGGACGCTGCGTAGGGTACACCGGGCGCTAGAACGGCTTCGCAGCCATTCGAAGGGCAAAGGATTCGCGAAGACAAAGTAGCGTATTGCATCTTCAGTAAGCTAACGCTGCTCGAGAGTCCCAAGCTTACATTTCCACAGAGCGAGCGCGGCCGGCCAGATCGAGGCGCAGTCGGCTCTCGCGTCGCGATTGCTACGTCGTTGCTCCACCTACACTGATGACATGTGCACCGGCATTCGAAACAGCCCTCTCGAGACTTTATTCGAGTCCAATAGACGACTTTATAGCGCGATAGACCGTCGTGACAAATGTAGAGCTTACCTCTGTAGTGGCGGAAGCAGCGGCTTTATGTTCGTTGACGCCGCGTCGAGAACGACGAAATATACCCAAAAAACATTAAACATATTTAATACAGCTGGCAGAAAGAAATACAAACATGGCAGGGACACGGACAAAGTAGAAGGCGCGCTACGAAATACATATACTTACAAAATACACTGGAAAAGACAACTAATTAGAGCTAAAAAACGGAAGATTGAGATGACGTCAACGCCGAAATAAGGCAATGCGCAGGGAAAGCAGCCGGCAAAACTGCAATAGTCCTATAGGCAGCTAAGGACGCTTTTGTGATCGCGGGCGTATAGCCGCGGCGACGTACGCCCCGTTAACCTGGCTAAAGAAAATTCTCGCCCCGATCGAGCGCATGAATGACTCTCTTCCACTTTCCTACATCTGCAGTAAAAAAAAGAAAGAAAAGGGTCGCGGGCCTATAGTCTGAGCAATATAAAACACCATTAAGCCGGCTAAAAAAATTTGATGGTCGCGAGTCTATAGCTCGAGAGACATACATCCCTTTATAGCCGGCTAAAGCACATTGAAAGGTCGGAGGCTATAGCTTTGGGGACATAGAACACTATTGAGTCGGCTAAAGAAAATTCAATGGTCGCGATTCTATAGAATTAGGGACATACACCACTTTATAGTCGGCTAAAGCACATTAAAAGGTCGGAGGCCTAAAGCTTTGGTGACATAAAACACTATAGAGACGGCTAAAGAAAATTCAATGGTCGCGAGTCTATAGATCTAGGGACATACACCACTCTATAGCCGGCTAAAGCGCATTGAAAGGTCGGAGGCCTATAGCTTTGGTGACATAAAACACTATAGAGTCGGCTAAAGAAAATTCAATGGTCGCGAGTCTATAGATTTAGGGACATACACCACTCTATAGCCGGCTAAAGCACATTGAAAGGTCGGAGGCCTATAGCTTTGGTGACATAAAGCACTATAGAGTTGGCTAAAGAAAATTCAATGGTCGCGAGTCTACAGATTTAGGGACATACACCACTCTATAGCCGGCTAAAGCACATTCAATAGTCGCGAGTCTATAGCATTAAGGACATACATATTTCTATAGCTCGCTAAAGAATATTGAATAGTCGCGAGTCTATAGCTGCATAGCCGTAAATTATTCTATAGCCAGCTATAGAAATCGGAATGGTCGAGATTCTATAGCTTTGAAGACATAGAATTTTCTATAGGTGGCTATAGCGTGTTTTATGGTTTCTTATGGCTGACCATAGAGGGCCATAGAAGGTGATAGCTCACCATAGGATTTTCCATAGACGTCCATAGACCATTTTCGTATGGGGCAAACCTCCACCACTACTATTGGTGCGATTTAAAGAATTAGCACTGTAGGACGGAAAACGAAAGACGCTATCTTCATCACAATACCAAGTTTCACTTAATATATACACATCGAAAGGCATTTCAAACAGTCCAAAAATGCATTCAAGGTAAATTACCTTATTCTTTGTAGAACGTACATTTAAATGGTAAGCCAGTGGTAAAATTTAAGACCTTCAGCTAAGGTGTTGTTTCAAATCAGTAAGTAGTAGATAGGACGAATCCATCATGTAATATCTGATCCGTAATATTCACGTAAACAAAACTAGGAGTCAAGCGTGAGCAAATCGTCTTCGTTCTTGACGATGAGAGCGCTCGCCATCCTTTCGCTTGACAAAAAGCTTTCCGTTCCGGTGCCAGGCATACAAGAAGCCTTCCCTTTTCCCACATTTTTTCTGTCTTGGCCAGAAGCTTTATGCTATACGTCGTCATGTTTTCGCTGACATCACGTTGATGCCAACAATTCTCAACCTAGCCCTTCTGTCCAACGAGGTGTCCCTTGTTGTCTGCAATACATACTTGATAACGATTCCCAGACTTTATCTTACTTTGACGGTAATCTGTGGACATCTGAGTCGTTACTTTGAGACAGTTCGGGCGTTTCCAACTTTTCCGCTGTCTTGTTCACTTTGCTTATCAAGTCTTCACCTTCAATGTTCGGGAAGCCGTAAAATTCGAAGTTAAGCTTTCTGCTTGGTCACTCGAGGTCATTCACTTAGAGCTTCAGTTGCTTTAGCTCCACCTCTTTTTCGCTTTCTTCGATTGCTTCGACACGTTTTCTTTTAGATGCAGAGCATCTCTTGCTCGGGTCTATGTCCCGCGGCGTCGTAGTCCGCACTCACAATACGCATGCGCAACTCTCCTCCTTCCTCTCTCCAACAGCTGCGCGTTACTCTCTCCGCTTTCTCTCTCTACCAGCTGCGTGCACTTCGCGTGCGTTCGCTACTACTCACACCGCGCGCGCACGCGCAACTCTCCTCCTCTAGTCTCCCCTCTTTCAAGTGTGAATATAAGCAGCGGTAGCGCGCGTTCCCCCGGAGGAGTGAAAGGAGGATAGTTTTGGGCGCGCGGGTCGCAGCGCCACGCCAGGGCTTTCCAGTGGGGTGGGCTTTCCCCGCAACTCTGCGGCTGTCGTCTGCTAGCGTTTCTCGGCCGCTCGCGTCCGCCGCAGCCCAAATCCGGCCGGCCAAAAGAAATCAGTCAAGAAGGGAATAAATTAATTAAGCAAAGAGAAGCTATGCTTGCCAATTCTAAGGAGGATAATTTGGAAATGATGTAAATATAAGCAGAAGAAAAGTTATGCTAAATCTAAAAGAAGATATCTATCGGGGGTTGGTGCGGGAGAACCGACGCGACGGAAGAAGGAGAAAAGAAAAATGAAATGCAAAAGGAAGGAAAAGATTAGCAATTAAAAATAAAGGCAAAGCGAGAAGCTGTACCACGAGTTCAGCGCTGTTGACTCCACTTCACTCCGTTCTTCCGATGAAGTGTGATGGAAGCAACAGTCCAGTCAGTTAGTGGATTGGCGCAAGCAAGCGTCAGCACCACCCCACAAACTAACAGCAACGCTACGTCCACTGAAGACAAAGCTGCGCAGCGAAGCGCACGCGACGCTGAGCGCAAACGCTTGAAGCGAGCGGCAGACCCTGAACTACGGCAACGAGAAGCGGCGTTCATTCGCAAGTTAACAACGTAATAACACGCAAGTTAACAACGTTACTAACAACGTTACTAACACCGTTTATAACACCGTTAATAACGATCCGCGATGCTCCGCATCACCCCATGGTTCCCCTCGGGAAGATGGTGTAATTTTTTTTGTCCTTTAGCTCACGATCCAGTTTTTGTATGTCGCTTAGGATGCTATTGTATTGATCAGACGTTAGCTGAACCAACGTTTTGATTCTGATAACTGTCTTCTTCATGAGAAGGTCATGCAGTTTTCCGCTCACATTTACTAACAGCACTGACACGTCTTCCCACTGTTTTTGTTTGCCCACTTTTGCATCACCCGGCAAGGCGAACATTTTCATGCATTAGGGTAATGACATTACAGCAATGAGACGTCTTCCCCCTGTTCTTGTTTGCCCCCCTTTGCGTCACTCGAAAAGCTGGACATTTTTGTGCATTACGGTTCGCCTCGCCTTTCGTCTTCAGCGTAACTTCAGACTTTTCCTCGCATGACCCGGAGTGGGTACGAACACTCACATACAGCACAAGAAATCTATGGTTTTACATCAGGTATCTCTTCCTGTCATTTTTGACACAAAGCTTCTACCATCTACGCTTGAAACCGCTTGACAACCGGAAATAAATTCGGGCAGGAGCAGCGGCAGTGATAAAGCCGAGTATTTAAGTATACGAGGCAGTAACCAGCCTGCAAGGGCGTACAGGAGAATAATGAATCCTTGTCCCGTCACTGGCCGCCGCTGCCGCCAGTATTCCGCTGCTGCTGTAGCAGTCAGCTTTATAAGGCAGGATAACAGGGAAGTCAGCGGGTTTCAGCGCCGTCCGCGGGTCGTTCCTTTTGCCTTATTCAAACCAGCTCTTGGTGAATTGGTTGTTGCGATATGGCAAAAAATATAGTGCCCAGTGAAAACCTCCTGTTAGTGTCGCGCCATATAGTGAATTTCTTCCGTAAATCGCAGTGATTGGCTTCCCTCTTGCATTTGCATGAAATGCATGCTGCAGCATTCTTCCTGAACACGTCGACTTATATTTTAAGGAAGACAAATGTAAACATCAACGTCCTATTTATATACTAGGCTGCAGAACACATTGTCACTTTGGTACAGTTTAGAAAAAAAGATAAAGACAAACGATTTGATTTCTGGAAGCAGAGATTTGTTTTTAACTTACGTTATATATTGCAAATACTATTACATTTTTGTGGTGGTCTAGGTCTTTGACATGCACATTAGAAGGGCAAAGGTGTTTCATTTTTGAGAAATATAAGTATAAACGTTTGCTGCTAGCCCTTCTTGCCCATTTTTAAGGTTAAAACTAATGTCGAAACTGTCTTATAAAACAGCAGATAGTATTTGTTTAAATCATAAAGAAAATCTGTGTGCAAGTGTTGACACCAACTGTACTGCTACTGTTTAATGGTGGAAGCCTCATGTATTCAGCAAAATGTCAACTTAAAATTTGCAGATTTGTTTTATTAATAGTAAGTTTACAGCGCGTATTTGCAAATGTCTAATTTTATATACAACTCATTTGTTATGTGATGAAAACACTTTCAGAAAGACAATGTTTTGGAACCGCCAGTTAAAGTATATTAAAATAGAGTAACTTTTTCTTTAGGAGATTCCGCGATTAAACATTTAATAATATTTGGTGAATATTTTGTTGCACCGATATCTTCTTGGCAAACAAGGTTGGAATTTGACAAATGCACAAAATCACACTCAAATAAACAAATGATCAAAATTTAAATTGGGTGAAAAGGTGCCCCTAGAATGGTTCTTTATATTCTTTACTTTATTTTTCAGGGTAGAGTTCGGAAGGTGGTTTGTAGAGATTTATCCTGAATTAAACTTATAAGAAAAGTCAAGCCAACACGTCAGGAAAAGTAGAAACACGAACAAATGCTTGCATATATATTTTTATAGAAGCAGGCAAGAAATTTTAGAGCAGGCTTATCTGTCCAAAGAATAATAAAGTCGAAGCCAGGAAGAAAACTCGGGAAAACATTATATCGAAGTAGAAAGATATGGCTAGGTAAAGACATCCTGAAAATTATTGAAACTTGGAGAAAGAAATGCATGTAAAAAAACAGTGAGGTTACATAGAAGATGGATTGTTCCGAGAGGGTACACAACCCTGTCGCGAATAATTTGTTATATAGACAAAGAAACCCAGTTCTTCAACGATTGATGATGGAAAGTGTTAAGGAGATATTTTAATCATCACAGGCCAAAATTCCAACGTACCTTTTAAGGCCCTCACGGTGAAAATATGACAACATTTTGGTTTATTTTCGCTTGATATTCTAATTGAATATGACTATGTCAATTTTAGGTATCGTAACTAGTTATTGATTGATACAGTGACTGATATTTTACATAATATTGCTACTAATTGCGTAAACTACATTCAAAGGCAGAATCCTGCGACTCCTCTAAGTACCATGAAATAGTTTGCATTTTAACAGCATAATTCTAGACTCTCCTTCAGTCAAACAAGTAGTTCCATCATTACCACGTAAATCTTATTATTAGCCATTTAAGTTTAAAGTCCAACACAATTTCAAAATCTTGATTGTGCACATCTATAAAAGAACAAATTAGAAAATGGTTAGTGAGGAACTCGTATATTTTACCCATGTATTTGCCACTTTAGTTCTCGATTTTAATACATTTTTCGAACACCTAACTTTTGTACATTACATTAATTATTTTGTTTTTAGATAATTAAATCACCCGAACATTTTATCAATTACTGGTAGCCTACCATTATATGATCGAAAAATATTTCAATTAGTGTTTTGTTCCGAAGAACAAAACAAGCAGTTCAATTATTTGAATATGTCATTAAAGTGTTCTAAAATTTTCACTCCTCTTCAGTTTTACCACAATACCCTTTGATGGAATAATGTAGATACTAAACTAATTAGCGTAGAATAATTCATATTTAGCCAACATTTTATAGTTTTCACGACTGATGGATGGCTTTTTACACCGCCTAGAGGGGTCAAACTCAGAACCGTATATAATTTTGATCGTGAACACATGCATTACATGGAAGGACCACGTTAATCCATATTTTTATTAAACCAACCGTCTATCATCTTTCTTTGAGAGAGAAAGAACTCAAGTCGTTGGGACAGACATCCCACTCCTTAATAACCTGAATTTGCAGATGGCAGCAGCACAACTGAATCCATTAAGCATTAAAGCCAATAGCTAATAAGCTTTGAAAGTTCCTGTGCTTAATATGAGGAACTGGGGTTTAACGTGCCTAGAGGTTTTTCTATATCTTTCGCGTGACTAATTAAATGAAAGATTGGCATCATGGAGTCATTTGTTTGCGGATGCGTGTAAATGTATGTTTAAATGTATATACATGTTTAAGCGATAGAAGGTTTGGAAAACATACTAAAAGAGTATTCCCATTCAAAATGTTTCATATATAGTGGCGCTTGCTATGCGAATTTGCGCTTGTATTGCTCTGAGTTTGCCAAATTTATTGATGATATTGCGTTTTCAAGAAGACACCAAGACACCATTAACTAATAAAGGCCGGGCTTAACGTCAACCCAATAAACAAATAAACGATGCACGCTATTTTATTGTTTAAAACCTTTGTTATCAATCGCTGAACTCCGGTGAATATAGATTCATTTTCTAAAATATTTCTTAAGGTTAGAGTACTTCAAACTAAGGATGATCACTCAACGTCATGATTGTTTATTTAGTTGTCTTCGGGTGCTCGTATTAGAGCAGATCAAATCAGCGTCTCAAGATAAACATTTCCATAGCAGAGCAGCATTTCCTCACAAAAGAAATTCTCGAAAGAGCAGTGTATTGATTTGGCTGTACATTGAAAAATTCCTGCCAGCAGTTTCTGCTCTAATTTCACTATCGCCACTCTCCGATGCAGCGAGTGAAAAATGTTTAGCCATTGCCTCGCATAGTTTTATTTCGCAAAAGTTTTATTTTAAATTCTTAACTTATTGCAATCTACCCATGTTGAGCCTCAAGGGCTGACAGTCGGCCCCTTTCCTCAGAATAAAAAGTCCTTATCGTCAATCGATTTAACTTTATTTGGTGGGAATTTTTGCGGCTGAACAAGATTGCCCTTTTTATTTCTGGATGCACCTGTCCTGTTCATTTTCATATCTTCTTTTACTCGAACTTTTTGTGTTCATTTGTTATCTTGCCCTATTGCTCTTTCAGGAGTTTCACACTAACTGCCCACGTTTTCGTGTTTTTTTTTAAATTTCCACTGACTTGACGTTTAGAGATAACTTTCACGGGCGGCTGTACGCTGGATGGGCGAACGATTAGTTTCTCTTTCGGTGGCATGTATTTTAAACTCTTCTACCAGGTACACAATAAAATATTTTCAACACAACGAGATGGTCTAGCTTCCCCGCACAAACAGCAGGGTGAACGTTGAAACGTAATGTTCTAATAGATAACGCCATCTATAAATATGAAGATAAAGAAAGTAGGCAGGCGAGTTGGTTAAAGTTAGACGTGGTAGCCCTCAAGCGAGGAGACAAAAAAGCGAACACAAAACTCTGAACGCAGCAAAAGATTTATTTTTCAGAAAACCTCCCTAAATAGGCCCAGAAACACACAAGAAGACACACACGGTCTGAGGTCACACAGCCGTAGCAGATAACAACCAAGAAACAAAAAACAAAAACTCCCGGTGACCAACAAGATGACACTAGTTTGTAGTGACGTAAGAAAACCCAGCAAGCACCAACGCACTCTCTAAAGGCAAGCCAACAACGCACAGCAACTAACAAGGTAAGCACTTAAACCACACCCCTTCTTCACGACCGGCGGTCGACCTGATGACACTAATATAAAAGAGAAAAATTAAGTGTTAATCAACGTTTTAATGGTGTTGGTAAGTGCAACGGACATATTCCTAGAACAGCTACTATTCCTGAAAATTCATCGACCCTCTAACAAGATGTTTATAGACATCTATTTCCTTACGCAAAATCTCAGTGTCTTGCCACACAACGCAACAATCAACGCACCGGGACATGAGTTTGGCCAACACGGAACCTCTTTGCTATTTTAAGAGCTCTCTTGAGTTAACACAGTCGGTCGTTAATGCATCTGGCAGTCTGGCCAAAATAGCAAGAACAACAGTTTCCATTAATTTTCTAAACTACACCAAGATCGCAACTCACAGAAGGCTCCCTATGATTGTCACTACAGCCACTTCTCTGCTCCAAAAAGAGTGTTAATCTGTCCACACGAAAATCTGATTTAAAAACTACAGTAATACCGAACTTCCCACCAAATCCTTCAGGTTATGAGGCACGTCATGGAAATACGAAAGGCAGATAACCCTTTTCTTATCAACTACGTTAGCTCTTCCAATATCACTGCGCGTTAGCAACCGAAGGATACTAGAAGAAACAAATCACTACCACAACCAGCCAAAGGCAGTCCACGTAGCTGTCTTCCAACCCAGATCCCAGACTGTGTACAAAGAAGAATTTCAATGAATTAAAAGCACCGATTTGACCACACCCTATTTTACAATTTTCAAATGACAACTAAACCTAGGTAAAAGGGGCTAAGAATCCTTCTTTCCAAACCCAGTGGAGACCATTTTGAACAAATTAGTGTATGCCTAAAAACGGTAGAAACCACCCGGGCCTCTGTTACTGATAAGGACAAATCAGGAGCCGGTTGCAAAAACCTGTCCTTTACAAGATCTTTAACAGCCGAGTAAAATGTGCACTCCAAGATATTGTGAAAATCTCTTCTGCTTGTGCCTTCGTAGGGCCTGGAATATTGGTAAAATGCAATGCAACAAAAATGACAAACATATCATTTAACAATTCCTAAATAGATCAAGCGTCACCTAATTTTTGGTAATTTAACGCACCGCAAATATGGCGATAGAATGGTTTTCCGCACAAAAACAATAACGGATTCAGACTAAGGCACAACCTTCAGAGATGAGAGCACCCGTCTTTTGTGCCGGAAGTGGCTCCTCTCTCACCGTGCCAAAACATTTGTCTGCTGGAGAACTGGTTGAAAATAAATCCACCTGGGAGCGTTAGGCGCATCAATCATGACTGCAAAATCTACAAAGCGGTGTCGGTGTCTTTGACTGTGCATCTTTTTTAATCAATCGTTATTTTTTCTGCACTCTTCGAGTTATGACACAAAAGCCCGGTGTGCCCTCCCCGTTTGCCGGGGTGGACTGCGTACGTGACACCGACAAAAAGAAAACGCATATTTAACCAGTGTGGGATCCCCTTCCGAAGTCGACGCATTGTTCCAGGCAAAGGCACCGCGGATGGTCCTTCAAAAATGAAGGACATTTATGAAACGTCTTTACAACGAAACACACAAACACTGGATCAGTGCTCTTTACCTTAGTGCACGGTGTGTGCCTGCCCTTGATGCGAAAAGGGGCATACACCGTGACGGCGTGGCACGACGACGACGGTTTTCTTTCTGGGGCACATTGCCAATGAGTTGCCGGAGGAGTAGCCATACAATACGTCAATCGAAGAGAATGAATGAAAGTTTAAAGTAGTAAAAAGGTTGTGTACATTCCGCAAGCCGTTGTTCGTCTGTATAACTTTTACTTTCTGCAGAACTTCGAAAAAAAAATGTTATATTTTTCGCAGCCTGGGGTGCTTGTTTTGTTTTATAGTTATGTTGCTTTCAAATCAAAACAACAGTTTCTGGGCTCCAGCCTTAGTCAAATCGGCGAGCATATCGCTGTACTGCTTTCCACGCGGCTGACTGCACAAAGTGGCAAGCCTCCTGCAGAGGTACTTTGTGCCGCCTCAATGTATGTGCCCAATAGTGCAACGCACGTAACGTGGTATGAGAACCTGCTATAATCGCTAAGGTTAATTTGCAAGGTTTTTTGCAGTTCCATAAAGAGTACCACTAACTGGATGACACTCAATGTTCTCATTTGCTATGATATGCTGGTAGTATGGCAGACCATGATTGAGCATAGCTGTAACATTCTTGCTTCTTTGATATATATGTCTACACCACATAATTAATATTTCGATGTATCCAATAAGCAGAAAGAGTTACCATCATGACATTTGATGTCACTTGAAAGCCTAATTTCTAAATTCTTCTTTAGCTAAGGTTCCAAAGGTATGATTGCAGCACCAAATTTCTACATTCTTCTTGAGCCAAGAGGCCAGTTCCCACATTACCTTTTCGGGACATCACATTCCAAAATCACTTGATAAGCAAGGGCACCAGAGTAAAGACCGAACAGCGTCGCTTTGACCCAGCTGAAAATGCCTCCTAGCAGTCATCAGTAGTGCAAAAGCTAACGTGTCTCATGACGGTCTAACCCCAGCTCACGTTCACTATTAGTGGATGGACAATCGAACGCTTGGAAAATTCTGCTTCGCAATGATAGGAAGAACCGACATCGAAGGAACAAAAAGTGACGTCACTGAACGCTTGACCGCCTTAAGCCAGTTGTCCCTGTGGTAGCTTTTCTGTCACTTCTTGCTTAAAACTCTTTAAGTCAAAAGGATCGAAGGGCCCCACTTTAGCGCCCTGTAATCGTACTGAAAATCAAGATCATCATGCATTTTTCTTTTTCCTCTAGCACGGCTTCTGTCCTCGCTGAGCTCGCCTTCAGACACCTGCGCTACCATTTGACAGATGTACCACTCCAGTCAAACTCCCCGCCTGACACTGTTATTGGAACAGATTGTGCGACCCAGTGAAAGGCCTTGTACTTAGCGCTAGAAGCGTGAACACACACGGTCCGCTTTCCGCTTTACCGAGAAAGTTAAGAAACGATGAAATGCCTTGCGGCAAGAACAAGCAACTTAGTAAAGGTCTGAGGAAGCCCGAGTCAGACATGGTACTCCTAAGGTATTTAGAACCAAATTCGAGTCAACCACAAAGTGCAGTGGTCACTGTGCTGATAATATCAGATGACGAAGATCTCTAGGGATATCATGCTTCCCTAGAAATAGTAAACTCTATGGCAAACACTTCCTCAGATGTCAGTCAAGGAGAGAACAGAATTATGCGAGGACACAAAAGGCCAGGCGAACAATGCTAAATTGTATTTTGAAAGAGTTGTCGCATCAGATCTTCTAACATTTCGAAAGTAGTTCGTTGCATGGAGCTTGGATATCTCATTAAGCAAATAATGTGCTCTGGGACAGGTGCCTATTTAGAAGCAATTGCTTATGAGATAAAGCACGAACCAGATGCAGTAAATGCATGTGCAGCAGATGTACCTCTACAGAATGTCTGTAGAGGTGGTCGAGACAGGTCCTGTAGTACATAATTTGTACCTTTTTATTGCGACTTCGCTCTACCGCTTGGTTGTTGAAGAACAAAGCGAAGGACTGTCCGAAGTCAAGTGTTCACTTTCGAAAAGAGGTATGAAAGTCGACGATGCTTACAAGGACAAGCAGTTCTGCTGCAGTACTGTTGATGCAAAAGTCACGCTCAAGAGCGCTCATGCCTTTTTCGACCAAGGCCAGGGCCAGATGACAGTATCTCAAAACTAATGGTGCGATTTTGTCCTCTGGACCAAAGACGAGGTAGGGAATTGATCAGCACACATTTAAATAATTTAGTATGATCGTAGTATCCGGGATACAGACATTTCACCAGACATTCTCCATTTCGTACGGCATGCGCTTGTCCCAGAAATATTGACAAGGAGAGCAAAAAGCTTGCTTGGGAGAAGAGCATGTTGGTTCAAGTCAAGTATGAAGAAAGAATAAAACAATTAAAAATGGGAGAATACAACACATCTTTTAACAAGCAACACGACGATTAAAAATTTCAACAGCGAGCAGCCGACTATACCCAGGAGGGAAACGGAGGAGAAGGGAGAGAAGGGGATATAAAAAAACGCGAAGTGCAAGTCAGAGAGGGGGTTTATCTCGGATTTTAGAAATTCAAACTCAGTTTTCGTCAGCAGGAGGGAAGGGTTTGACACTTTGTTGTTTACTGTGGTCCTGGCGAATGACTCTATGATCTCCCTGCCAAATCTGCTGTCATGCCCCCCCCCATGATTTTTGTTTCATCAAAGAGGGGATGACAAGGCGAACACAAACGGGCATGTATGACTATGGGATGATAAAAATCTGGAGAGGCCTTAAGAACTTCGTTGTGATGTTCCCGGAGTCTGTGATTGGTGCATCTGCCTGTCTGACCTATGTATTGATGGCCGCAGCTCAAGGGGATGGAGTAAACTTTCTTCTCTTTGCATGGAATGAATTTCTTTTCGAGTTTGACAGTGTAGCTAATCGGAATCCGGTTGTTGTTCACTTGCTGACAGAGTTGCTTAAGACGCTAGCGGCAAGAGAAAACAACATTCGTGTCGAAGTTTGAGGCAATGGATGTTATCCCGTGGGCTGAATTGTGTACGTAAGGAATGACAGCGAATCGGGCTTTCTTTTTTGTGGCTGGTGACTGGTGATCGGGCCCGCGAATCAGCCTCTCCAGTACTGATCGTAGAAGGTCGACGGGAAACCCTGCCTTGACGAGCCTCATGTGCTGAATTTGAAGCTATTTTCTGAAAGATGACAGCAAGACTTAGTGAAGGATGAAGAGAACAACGATTTGATGATACCGTGTTTTACCGACTCGAATGGGCGCTAGAAAGCGGTAGGACAGGTTTAGCAGACCTTTGTTGAAAGGCCCAGAAGAGTCCAGTGGCACTGATATGAAGCCGCAAATCAAGGTACTGAAGACCTTCATTCGAAGTTTCTTCCTTCGTCAAAGTAAGGCCTGACGAACAAGCGGAAAAAACGGCTGTAATGCTATCTGGAGAAGTTTCATCAGGATGAATGATTATATAATCGTCTACATATCTGAAAACATGGCAGCCAGGCGCGGAGATGTCCAGTTGTGTTTTTATAGCTCTGTCGACGAATAAAAGAAATAACTCGCCGAGAACGGGGGTGAGGCATGAACCGATGTAAACTCCTTTCTTTTGGCAGTAGATCCCTCTCTCACGTTCAACTAAGGTGGACAGGGGATATAGATGAATCAAGTCCACGAATCCAGCAACGGAGACACGGGAGGAATTCTGAAAATCCACGGCTCCGTGCTCAAAGATGGCGTCGGAGATTGAGGCAAGCAATGCGGTAGGATCTAGATTGAAATACATGTCTTCTATGTCAAGTGACAAAATCAAGTGCGGCAAGGAGAAGAAATGTTGGGAACTGATAAGAGAGATGAGTTCTATTGAGTTAGACACTCTAAATGGTTGAGGAAGGTGAATGCAGGACAGATGCTTTTGTAGAAAGAGCCCGAGGTGCTTCTGCCAACAACCCTTTTCCGACTCAATACGTCTGAGGGGAACTCCAGTCTTATGTGTTTTTCGCAGTGAAGACAACTGAAAGGTACTGCTTCGCCGGACTACTAATGGCGCTTTTTAGGGACGACAGGTTCAAAGACAAACAGAGTTGTTTAGCTCTTGACATGAGGGTCGCGGACGGTCGCGATTTCAGTTTGAGAAAATTCTCTGAAAGGGCGGCGTTCACCTTATCTACAAAATCTTCCTCCTCTAACACAACGAAAACACCTGTCTTATCGGATTCTAACAGCTTTAGGTGTTCTTGACGAAGCTCTTTGACAGCGGCGTGTAGAGAGATCTTGCCTGGCTTGGGGGTGGGTGGAAGCACACGGCGCGGATGGCGGAGCCGAGAAAATCTTGCCTCTGTGGTCCTGGGATGGCGGCGGCGACTTGATGTACGGCGGCGAGTTGATGAACCCTCTTAATGGGAAGGTCTGGGGCAAATTCGGGGCCCTTGGAGAGCAGTTCCATGGTGTCGGACGAGAGAGCAGTGTTGCACAAAAGGACTGGCGGTTCGAACTTCGTCTTGTTCAGCTTACGGCAGGAGGCAGTCACTCCAGCGATGACTTCTTTACATGAAGCTTCAAGGAGGCGAGACGCGGCACCGACGATGAACAGGTACGAAGGATGCGAGCGGAAGCCAGAGCCAAACAAGTTCGTCATGCAGCTGGGCAGGACCTTCCCCAGAAGGTGGAGTTCTAGGGATATTTCTTTTCTCGATATCTGCATGATGCAGTAGATGGAGACAAAGTTGTTACAGTGAAATCCAAAGACGGAGGCCACTCCAGGATGAGGGAGACTCTTGCGTAGGTGCAGACCGAGCGAGCGGAGCCTTAGACGGAGCAAATTCATTCTTGAGATGACGGAGCAAATTCATTCTTGAGATGACGGAGCAAATTCATTCTTGAGACTTGCCCTTCGCGTTTTTGATCTCCCCTTCTCTCCCTTCTCCTCCCTTTCCCTCCTGGGTATAGTCGGCTGCTCGCTGCTGAAATTTTTAATCGCCTGTTGCTAGTTGAAAGATGTGTTGTATTGTCCCAGTTTTAATTGTTTTATTCTTTCTTCATACTTGAGAGCAAAAAGGTTAGGGAAGCTGTACACTAAAGGTAGCCATGTCCCTTTTGCAAAGCAGCGAAAAAACATCAACAAGGAAAGTTATGAATCCCTACTTACTTTCGCAAGCACATTCTGTGTGACGGTTCTTTAATGTGTCATACATTCCAGGTTTCTTTTTCAAAGTTTTCACAATGATCTAGAGGGCAGCTCCTTGTTAAGAAAAAATTATAAGGCATTAAGTCTAGTTCATCATATAATATTTTCACTCTTTCAGATTCTGTTCACACAAAAGAATGCGTCCATTTAGATATTTAGTATTTCTGTGTGCAATTATTATATAAAATTTATTTTGGATGTATTATACGTTTTTAAATGTAATATTTATATTAACAATTTACAACGCTTGAAAATCAGTCCCCATAACACGACAACAGTTGATTATAACAAATGTTTCTTTATTTTTCAGAACTGACATAACTGACAAGTAAACAAAACCATCAAGCAGAACCATGTACATAGAAACTGTGTCTTTTTTAATATTCTGCATATGCTCCCTTAGCTATTTTTTTTCTAATACTGCTGACATTTTCAAATACTCGGTGGAAAAATTTAAACGTATTTTGCATAAGATAACTTGGCTCTATAATAAAAGTGAAGACAATACACATGGCAGTTTCGTAAGCTTTTCATACAGCATTTAACATAACAATCCCTATGACCTACCAGCATATTTGAGTGGGTTCTCAAAAGAAGTAACTTCAAAATGCTGCTTCAAACGTAGGTATAAAAAGTAAATTCAATATCCTCGACATTATCATCCTACCACCACTTATTTTTATTTATTTACAAGTGCTGCTACGTTCCCACGGATGGCATCGTAGGACCGGGGGAAAGGTGCAGTATAAAGGATATCAGCGCTACAAATTTATTGACGAATGTACCTACAAGAAGCCACAATTCACAGTTCACACAATGTTCACACAACGAAAACTGGCAACAATAGCAAGATAATTCTCGGTGAGAAATTATCACCTGCCAAACACAGAAACACACACAAACACACACACAAACACACGCACACACACTCACGTGCAATGCCTAAAATAGTTTAGTGCTCTTTCTCATAAGCTAGCATGTACCTGCACAAAATGTGCATGTCACTGTCTTTAAGAAGTTAAGTAAGAAGTTGGCAAAGAGGAAACAAACGCGAAAAAAAAATTGGGTTGTGGGGATATTTATACAGCGTGTATTTGGTCAGTCATTTAAAGTTGCGACGAGTCACTCGCTGTAGATGAGCAATTTAGCCAGTGCAGTACAACCGCTAGCCTGGGGTCTTTAACGTGCACCACGCAGTAGTGATACACGACCGCACGCCGGTACGATGCTCATCCAGATCGAAACGGGCAGGGGTGGGGCTCGAGCCCAGGATCCCTGGGTTCTGCAGCGCGAGCTTTCGCTCCACGCGCGTCGAGCTGGGTGTGCGCTTCAGCCCACTCGGCCACCGATCCCCCGAAACAAACGCGAAACAACTGCTCTGCAATGTTAACCAGGTTCAGGGGGTGATGTTTATCTCAAATGGGAAATTCTCTTACACCGCGAGTGACACGTTCCACATGAACTCGTGCACTTGCTACGCTGCGAGTCTTTGATGCATCCGCATGACTCATTTGTTAGCTCTCTTGGGTTTCGCGCCGGAGGCATATACACAGTTATTCCGGGAAGACAGACTTTTAAACTTTGTGCTAGGGATGCCTTGCTGCATGCCCATCCGCGCGAGCAACAACACGAAGCCTGGGTTTCCCGAAGAAGAAAGTACATTTATTAGAGTAACAGGAATGGGTTGTTAATACTAACGTATAACAATGCCGTGGCGTTCGACCTACACGTCTCCGTGACCTCGGTCCGTCTCCCCCCGTCCTGTGGGCGTGCCTCCCATTTCATAGGCTCTCGCGCCTATTCTTCATGCGCTGTTGCGCGCTTCGGACTGCGTCCATTTTGGGCGGTCGGCAGCGGCACCTTGATGTGATAGCAGACCCTCACTCCCACACTCCCCCCTCCCCCCAAGCGTCTGGCATGTCAATGAGTGTGTCGTCGTGGTCGTCGTTGGAAGGGGGTCATCGCAGAAGGTCTGGACGACGGCGCTGCATGAGAGCTATGGCGCGCTTCAGGTCGCGGTCGTTCTTTGCGGCCGTCCCCGGCCTCACCGGCAGAGGCCGTTTCCGGTGCCTCTTGCACGTCCTGCTTACTGGCCGCGGTTCCGTGGGGTGGGCCTCGCCGGTTGCCGCCTTCGGTGACTGGAACCGCCACGTGTCCTAGGACCCTGGCCTCCAGATGACCGCGATTGGTGGTGGCGTTGCCGGTGATCCATCTCCGTGGATCAGAACAAGGCTATGCCATTGGTTACTTTCATGTGTAACCACTCATTCTAAAATGGATAAAAAAAGAAAGGATCTGGGGTGAGCACAAAATCACGCAATACTTCCTCCCTCAGAAAGGCGATTAGATCCGTGTGATAATCTAGGAGGTACAACGCTCGAAACTCGAAAGAAAGAAAATAAAATAGGAGGAATTATGTCCACCACTGTATGACTTCTCTCTCAGCCGTCACCGACGTCTTAGGTTGTTCCGCCTGTGTGGCGGCGAGGGAAGGTCCGGGACCGGGCCATCGCCGGCGTTTGTCCGATCCTGCGAAAAACCGTCTTCAGGGAAGTGGAATTGTTTAAGGTCGGTGACGTGAGTTGGTCCTGTGGACTCACCACTTGACTGGTGAATTAGTGTGTATGTAAGGGGAGAAAGCTTTTTGCCTACACGAAATAGACCATTCCACCTGTTGGCCAGGAAGGCCGTGAAGCCTTTTGCCGCTTCAGTCAGGGGGTAAGTGCGCCTGAGACCCAAGTATCTCACCTTAAACTGTAGGTTTTGGCGTCCCTGGTTGAACTGGTCGGACTTCTGCGGTGTGGCAACGTCGAGGTTCTGCCAGGCTTCTTTGAGTTTGATAGTCAAACGCCTTCCCAGGTCGTCTGCGAACTTTGTGTAGTTGCGGTCCTGTGCCCTGGGCTCTGCGAAACAAAGAGTGTTAGTGAGAGGAAAAGCAAGCTTTCTGCCGAAATTGAGCTGGGCAGGAGTAAGCCCGGTTGACCGGTTAACCGTGGTGCGGGTTGCGAAGGCCATTTCTGAGAGCTTCACATCCCAGACGTTGTGACGGTTCATATGAGCAACAAGCATCATTTTTTAGGTTCGACTCACCCTTTCGGTTATATTTGCCTGTGGATGATACGGCGAAGTCCGTTTATGCTGAATCCCAGAACCGCACATGCATCGACGAACACTTTGCTCGTAAACTACGACGCATTATCCGAAATTAGGCTTGGCGGGAAACCGAAACGTGAAAAAACTTGAAGAAGGCAGTTCCATATTTTTTGCGACTCCAACTTTCGTAAAGGAAACAGCTCCACCCATTTGGTGAAATGGTCTGTTACTACGAGCAAGTACTGGCTTCCCCGTGGGCTACGTATAACTGGACCTATGACGTCAAAGAAACAGATCTGCCAAGGGCTCTGGCTCGCGATCGGTTGCATGAAACCTGGAGGTTGACCACCACGTAGCTTCGATTTCTGGCATGACGGGCAGCTAAGCGCGCACCTTAGTACAATTTGTCGCATGCCGGGCCACGTCGCAATCCGGGCAACTTATCATAAGTTTCGCTCCCAATCCTGTGTCCGGCTAGGGCAGAGCTGTGCATGTATCTGATGAATTAATTACGTAACTTCCGAGGTATCACTGTTCGAAACGAAGAACTGCTCAGGTCATCAGCCTGAGCGATCTAGCGCAACAGGGGTCCGTCACTGCTCAGTAAGTGAGAGTCGAACTGTTTATCACCCTTGGTGTTGAACGGGCTGGTCGCTGTCAGCCAGGCAGTCACTTGTTGGCAGAGCCCATCGTCGTTCTGAGCCTTGAGCAGATCCTCTATTGAAACCAATGTTCCCCACCGTGAGTCTGGTGGTACCTGTGTTGTATTAACAACTGCAACCAGACCTGGAACTTTCTGCACGTGCTTCTGAGGAAGGGGAACGCGGGAATGAGCATCACAACTTAGGTTTGTAGCACCCGGCCTGTACACAATAGTGTAGACGAACTGTTGTAGCGTAAGTGCCCAAAAACCGAGACGACCACAGGGGTTCTGAAGTTTTTTCAGCCATGACAGCTCTAAATGTTCACATTGAATCTGGAATGTAGCGACGTCTAAATACATGTCAAATCGCTTTAACGCATACACTATGACTAAGTATTCTCTTTCTGCAACAATGGAGTTACGCTGCGCGGAGTTAAAAAGACTGACTTGCGAAAGCAATAGGCCGAAGTATACCGTCATGTTCCTGAAGTAGAACAGCTCCGACGCCGCAATTGCTTGCATTTGTCTGCAAAACGAATGGTTGGTTTAGGTCGGGAAGGTGCAGACACACGTTTTCTGTCACTACTTTTGATAAGGCTATGAATGCGCTTTGTTGCTGTTCGCTCCCACACCATTTTACGCCTTTTAGAAAGTAATTAATCGGCTGAGAAACCTTGGAGCAGTAAGTAATAAAATTCCTTTAGAATGCAATCATTCAGAGATATCGCTGTAAACCTTTTACGTCATGGCGGCACGGGTATACACTTAGTGCGCGCAGTTTTTCTTCGTTGGGACGGAGCCTGCCGCTATCGACAACAAATTCGAGGAGGTTAATTTTGGGCACGGTTAATTGAACTTTCCCCCGGTTGATTGTTAGGCCCACGTTCCGCATCCGCTCAAGCACGATAGTCAAGTGTTCAAGATAGAGTGCCTCAATGTCCTTCTGTTTAGGGTGATGTCATCGTTTGTAGTACCCGATGCCGACAGCACGCGCTCACAGGGAAAATACAAAGAAATCGCAGGAAACAAAATGTCGCCGTAGTACAGTCAGCGCCACGAGCGCGTGCAGGGACACGCTCTTTCACGCGCTTCAGAAGTAAAAATAAAAATAAGCGTTCGAAACAAAATGGCCAGATGTCATCACCCCAAGCAAAGCGCACATGAAGGCACCCTAGTTCAAGATGTTCCTCGAATGTACGCGAGAAAACAACGACGTTATCCTTGCATGCGAGTTACTACTTTGCGTTTCCGAGCACAACGTCCATCAAACGCTGAAAGCTCGCTGGCGACTTGGACACGCCAAATGGCAGGCGGGTGAACTCGTACAGCCCTCTGTGGCAAATGATAGCGGTTTTCATCACGTTTAACGGATGCACCTCGATCTGAAGAAATTCACGGCTGCAATTCAACGTGGTGAAAACCGTCGCGTTACCGAGCGTGTATGTTATAGAGGAAATGCTGGGAGAAGGGTAAGTGTCCCGTACTGACACTTCAGTGAGCCGTCTGTAGTCTACGCAGTCTGGCAGTTGCATCATTTTTCGGAACGAGAACGACAGGAAATGCCCACGGGCTCTTTGACTCACGTACTCACGGAGGGCGGCCACGTCCAGGACGTGGCCCTCCTAATTTTCCTCCTCCCTTGTCACTTCCCTTGGGACCCTCCTGACGTCGCTCGTGACCGTCGTGACCTCACACGTGACCCTCATGAAGTCACATGTGACCCTCGTGACGTCAGACGCAACGTCACTTGTGACGTTGTTATGGGAAACGTGCCATAATGCAACGCGAGGTTACGCCGACGGCGATGCCGCTCAAGCCGGAAACGGGCGCCTAAGTGCTGCGCTCTAAAAAGCTGGAGTTGTTTGGATATTTAGGCAGTGCGAACTCAGTCTGTCTACCAATCGGGCGACATGTCACGCGCTGTGCATGATAACTTTAACCAGTGCAGTACAACTGCTAGCCTGGGGTATTTAGCATACACCAGTCAGTGGAGATTACACGAACTGGTGCCGATATGATGCTCATCTGAGATCGAAAGGGGCATTAGTGGGGATGTTACACTTGTTTTTCGCTCCACCTGCTCCGAGCTGTGACACGCTAGCCTACTTTACCCTTTGTGACTAAGTACTCCATTCTGACAGTCGTAGAAGTACAAGGATCATAAAGAGCACTTTGAAAAGAATGTCGGACGTAGGCTTACCTTCAGTGAAGCTTTCTGCCCCTGTGGAATTGCCCAAGCAGATCTCTTCGGATCTGGAGTAAGCCAACGCAGGTGCTGCAAGTTGAATAAGGAAAAGCATAAAGCTGGCTGTATTGAAGCTACTGCATTTTCTTTTCAATCTGTGCGCGGCCTGCTTGAATTTCAGAACATTAGCTGCAAAAACCACTATTGTTTATTTTCTATTAATTTCGATCACATTCGTCCTAGACACTCACGACGCAGCTCTCATTGGGAATACGACGACGCAAATTTTGAGTACACATTTTATTTTATGAATTGTTTACGACGCAATCACTGACGTCAGTGCGACTGCAGCGATCCATTTTCAAATAGAGTGATTGCTTCGTTCGTGCAAGTCGTCTAAACTTCTGTCTCCTTTTTAATCGTTTAATGTTCAAGCTGTTACACCATCATTTTTAACCATGTACCCACTAGCTCAGTTCAAACCGATAATTGCTTCGTATTGCTTTGTTTGTTTGTTTGTTTGTTTGTTTGTTTGTTTGTTTGTTTGTTTATTTATTTTGACACAATTGTCAGGGTGGTTGGGACAAAAGGCGAAAACGAATCACCTGACGAGGTCCCAACCCCCGTTACAGCACTCAGCAGCAGGGCACAGGAAATTAATCAAAAACAGCATAAATCAAAAATAAAACAATATATGAGAAGATAACAATATAAGGCACAAAAAATGTACAATCTATTTTGATGTGAACTATACTAAGAATACACACTAGGCACATTGAAGTATACCATAAGGTATTTTTTGAAAAGAAACATGGAAGCTATTGTTTGGGCTAATTCGAATACACAATAATTTTTGTTAAGAAGATCGGTTATCTGGTAGGATATTTTTTGTGTACCGTAATTAGTTCTTATTTTAGGTTTTGGAAACTGCTGGTGTCTCAAGTTGTAATTTGTTTGCTTGGGTAAATATGTTTCGTAAAATAGAGCGGCATTCGTGTTTATTTGAGTATGAACAGAAATTGCGACCTTTAGACAAAAAGATTGTCTAACGTTAATATTTGATGTTTAATAAAGCTAGGGTAGTCGATTCAGTCCAGGGTAAATTATCAATTGACCTAACTGCGCGTTTTTGTAATGTAAATAATTGCTTAATATTACTTGCTGTAGTCGTCCCCCAGACCAATAAACAGTAATGCAGCCTCGAGTGAATCAGAGATATATACAGTTGTTTTTTTAACCAGGCTGGAAGAAGGTATTTTAACTTACAAATTAAACCAATTGATCTAGAAATATCCCTTCGGAGTTCGTTTACTTGACAAGTCCAGTATAGATTTTCGTGAAAACGGACACCAAGAAATTTAAAGGATTCCACGCGTTCAATATTCGAGTTTTGAAAAGATATACTAATTTCGCGAGTTATGGGCTTATTTTTTGCTCTAAAAATAATGTACTTAGTCTTTGCCGTATTCAGCTCTAACTGGTTTGAGCCTAACCATAAATGAAGTTGCTCCAGCCAATTATTTGTTTCTTTCTATGCTATCCAAACAGCTACCAGTAAAGAATACATTCGTATCATCTGCATATAAAATTATATTAGGTGTTTGTGGGATGTTTACTATATCATTGATGTAAAGAAGGAAAAGTAATGGCCCGAGAATTGACCCCTGCGGCACACCGTATTGAATTTTGCTAAAGGAGAGCGCACATCATTGTGCATAATCATTGAGCATAAACGTGAATGTCTGCCTACTGCCACCTTACTATGCGCGGCGCTGGTTTCTCTGCTGATTAAGACGACGTCCTAGTGGACGACGTCAGAAGCGACGTCTGGTACGACTCAAGGGCGATCTCATGGACGACCTAAAGGACAACGTTGAGGACGGCGCTCACCCTATTGAAAATAGTTCTAAAGGGCCCATCAGCCTTGAAGGATTATGGAACCTCACAGGCCTTCAAAACCCTTCATAAATACCCTACAGAAAACCCGTCAGAATACCCCATACAAGAACCCTTTATCCCCACAGCCCTTCAACCCGTAAGACCCTTTAGACCATCAACTCTTTAGACGCCGAAATGACTGTGAGCCATAGACAAAAATGCTGTTCAAAACATATTGAAAATTTATTGCAGACATTTAGTTTTACATGCATACCCTATTGAAAATTCCATCAAGGTACGTAATTTGGGACGCTGACTGCCAGTCAG
>JAZHYW010000384.1:0-20854 GCA_037355805.1 Ixodes ricinus
GAGGGCGCTGAATTTTCGCGTGTTCCCTCAAAAAGAGCCAGCTTGTTGCGCAGTAAGAACGCATGCGTGGGACCTGGAGAAGTACTGGCGGGAAGCCATTCAAAGTAAATATTTTGTGATTCTCTGGTTTATCAAGTGTGAATATGTCCCAAGTTCAAACGCCTCATTCTCGGGATTTATTCCAGAAGGGGAGTATTAAAACCCAATCAAAGAGACAAAAAAGCTCATGGTCAGAAATATCGACAGAGAATGCACTAGGAAGGCCAGCGCACGCCCAGCTTCCGGGACAAGCATCGAACTTCCGGTGGCTTCACTTGCGCCCGACTCGGAGAGCAGCTATATGCGCCATCCAGCCCCCTATAGTAGAGCTGCAGCGGTGTATCTTCCTCATGTTTAATTACTGTTACCAACACGCTCGTTTTGTACTTAAGTCGCGTTACTTTGAGATTGTTCCATTACAAAACAAACAAACAAAAATCACGAGTAAAAAAAAATTGCATCTTGTTTTCGGCATTCTCTGACAAAATGTGTGTGCGTACAATACTTTATAGCGTCGTCATGCGACGTCGTCGCGTCCCGCGACCAACATCAGCTAGATTTAGCGGGTGACGTCGTTTCCCTATCGCTCTGTCGTGTCGCTTTTTACGTCGTTTTTCCCTACCGGCCTTTTCTTCGTTAATTATTAATAAACAAAAACATCATACGAATATGTACACACAAGCAGTCACCCGCAAACGGACTCCATAAGAGCTAGTTAGTTTTAGTGGCATTGCTTGTTATATCTCAATTGCTTGCACGTACAGGGTGCGGCAGTAAACATTAACACATTTGGTACGTTTCGCAAAATTCGAATTCCAAACGAAGATAACTAAAATTGGGCACGCGAATCTAGTTTCGCTAAAATTGTTAGTTTTTTTTTCAGTGTTGGGAAACACTTTAAATACATTGTACGTAAAGTACTACTTCAAATAGGTTTAGGAAACTTGTACTTTACTTGAAGTACATTCTCCGAGTATGTACTTGTACTTTACTTAGAGTATTTTTTTCTGGTACTTTCCGAGGAAAGTACAATTCCCGACTTCAAAGTACGTTCCCCAAATTAGGTTTTGTTTAATTTGTATCACGAAATGATGCTTTGTCAACTCCGAAGAAATACTGGGAGGGATATTCTACTCTCACCAGAAACGTGAGCAGACGACGCATCGCTCCGCTTGTTCTGGGGGCGACTCTCCAGTAGCTTTTTGAACTCTCGCTAACTCTCGGTCGGTCAGCAAGCGAGGAGGTTTAAAATATTAGGAGAGCAAAATTAATCATGATCTGGCACCTGAAACTGTGGTGCGGAACAATTAAGCTTTCAAGTCGAAGAAAAAGACAACAGATGGAGAACGTCACAATGTTTTGAGATATTCTCTTTTGTCTTTTCCTTCGACTTGAAAGTTCCTTAATTTTTTCTTACCCCAATCTCAGGTGTCACATTATGATTAATTATCACCAGCTCGCTTTCCAACTCAGTGTTGTTGTTTTTTCAATAAAGAGAGGACACTCCTCTCTGAGATGATTGGTTGCGGAAGCTACGGGGCTGACGTCATGCTCTCTCCTAGTACATTGAACCCCCTTGGGTGCAACAATCCAGTGCAAGCGGTGCCACATTCAAAAATGCAAGCGGTGCCACATTCACTTCTGAATTTGGCTCCATTCTTAAAAATAACTACTCTGTGGCCACTTGACTTTATCAAATATCCACCGCTGTTTTTGAAAATAGGTCATGCACCCCTGATTGCCCCTGGACAATGCATACCACCTAAAAGATCACTGTATAGCGGAATTAAATGACATCATGAAAGATTATGTTAAAATAGTTGTATTTTACTTTTAAAGTACATCGTGTTTATAGTACTTTACTTTAAGTACATTGCACTCAGTGTACTTATACTTTACTTAAAGTACCTTTTAGATGTACTTTACCCAACACTGTTTTGATATAGTGAGATATTAAAAATGAAACAAAATCGGAAGCCTTCTATTTCCTATATCCTATAGCAGCCCGTTTGTCGTCTGCACACTGGTTTATGAGCTCGCTTCCGAGTGGGTTTGCTGAAAGCAGAAACGCTCAAAACCAGTATTAGAAACTGGCGATTAGCAAAATAATCGCGATAATTTATACCTGTAGCGAAATATACGAACAATGACCACCTGGGAGCAAGCTCACAAACCAGTGGGCAGCCGACGAACATCCGGTATAAGGAGTAGGAAATATACGGCCGCCGTTTTTGCTCCATTTTTATCATATTAACAATCCTGATTTAAGATTTGAAAAAAAAAAAGTACAGATAAATCTTCTTACGAAACTACTTTCGTTTGGCCAATTTAAGGTATGTACGTTTGCAATTCGAATTTTGCAAGGCGTGCCAAATGTGTTAGTTGTTATGGCCGCACCCTGAACATACTTCTTACATGCGGAGCGCCGAATAGTAATAAATGTTTGTTAAGGTATAGTGACGTAACCTTAGATTTTTTTTGTAATCTTTTTGAAGGGGACCATACGCGATGTTCACGTATGATACACTCAAAACTGGAGTACGCGTCCAGGCGTTTACACGGAGATAGCTTTCCCAAATCGGAAGGGCGTTCAAAGCAAATATAAACGACCCCAAGGATCAGGTACAGGTATAGGAAACGGCGAGGTGAATGTTTGCCTACTTGCAAAAGTTGTGTGGGCTGTGCCGAAAGTCTTTCCATTTCTCTTTTTGCGTTTGGGAACAGAGGACGTAAACTGCCTTCTTTGATACGATCTTGGAACGTTAGGATGACCAACGAAGGAAATTTCCTCGGAAAGCGGGGAACTTAATAACGTATATTTTAATTTTGCTCGCACGATTAGTAGCCTGCAGTCAAGCCTGGAGCAAGTAGTCGAGTCAGGTCTAAAGAAAGCAATATATAAATAAGAGAAAAAAAAACAACAACATTGAATGGTAGGTTTGGAATAACTGACATGACGCCATTATGATTGTATTGAACCATTTTTTTAATATTAAATCGTCATTTTATATTAAGCGTTGAAGAAATACTGGACTTTCTGAAAACTCTCGCAACTTCACGGGATTGGACGTTCAATTATGTTTTCTGACTAAGCCTAATATTTTTTTTTTTTTTGCGCGATGGCGAAAATAACAACAGAACGTTCTGAATTTAGATGGAAGCTAACAACGACACCGTACACACACCGGCGTAACAAGTTAGGCCTCATGTTGCCTTATTTTGTTTCTCTCTCCGGTGTCGGGCTACCTTCCGTCACCCCGATTCCGGTTTCAGGGGCTCGCTGAATATTTAAACGAGCCGAGCAAAAAGAAAGAGAGAAAAAAAAGTATGCACTTGTATATGTTCGTTTGCTATTTATTATGTCTTCTCTTTTTCTTCACGTGCGCTCGCTCTTGCGGTTTTGGCTTTTGTTTCTTTTTTGGTAAGAGGCTGTAAGCTTCTCAAGTTTGAGATGGCCGTTGGGGTACCGCTGCATCTTGCGACGTTTTTCGACTGTATTCTGTGTGGCAATTTAGAGAAAGAAAATTGTGCGCGTGCCTAGCTTGAATCGCATTTCCTCGTAAAATGGTACCCGGGACTTAAAGCGACAGACCTTGAATTCTGCACGGCAGTATAAATAAAGCCATTTTTTTATGGCCATCCGAGCAATCTTGCGGAGTACTATACACTTACTCGAAAGACATATGTGTTCTTCTGTGAGCAGCTGACGACGCTCGAGGGTCAGGAGGCGAATGTTTATGGCCGAAAAGGGTGTGCATTGTTTGTTCGGTCGGTGGAACGAGGCTTAATATCAAGAGACCATTAAATGGTTAAAAAAATCTCTTCTACTAATTAGTGCGTTTTAATAAATCGCGTTTATTTTCTTGGAAAATGACTACAAGACTTCACTTTTTTTTCTTCACGGGTTTCTCGAGGAAGACCCAGTTGTTACGTAGAAAGACCGGCTAGACGCGCGCAGTGAATGCGACGGGATCCTGCGTTTATATATTTTTTATGTGCGTGATTCTTTTAGCCGGTGGCGGCGAACGCGCAAAGTCGACGAGCCTCGTGACGATGCAAGTTTGGCACTGCTTGATTGCCTCCATTGGGTCGTGTAGTGTGTGGACTGCGGTGGGACTCGGCGTGAGAGGTCGCTCGTTCGGCCCACGTTTATCATAGCCACCGTGCGTGGATTCGTAATACCATAGGCTCCTTTATTTTAAAAAGCTCGTCAAATCGCGAAAGAACGTGGCCGCTGTAAAGGGGAAAGGAGGTCATAGAAAGGGACGCGCGCAGGGGCTCTCTCTGGCAGCGCCAAGAAGTGCCCCAGCGGTAAAATCCGGAAACACGAACGTGCTCCTTTTTTTTTTTAAGGAAACGGGGTATTTTTGGTCGGCTCTCCTCTATTTTTCGCCTCTCCCGTTTCTCCGCACTCCGGCAGCCTCCTTTCTTTTCTTTCTTCTCTGTTGTTATTTGCGGAGAGGCCACCGCGTGTATTGGTGGCGCTGACTGAAGGGTTACCCCAGAAATGTGTCTGCGCAACCATATGAGTAACCGTTCGGCGCTGCTCACTGCGTTTTTCCGGCGGCCGCGCGCTCAATGGCTCCGTCGTGGAGTTGACGGGCTTTCTAGAATAAAGCAGGCTATGGTTATTCCATTTTTGTCGTGGCAGTGAAGCGATGTTGACGCGAGGGAAAGGAGAAAATCTGGGGGTTCCTATCGGGAGCGCGCGTTACGTGACAAAAACGTCAAGCTTTTTTAGATGTGTTACTTTGACGTAAGCTCTGCGGCAGATGAGCGGAGGGAATGCTCGTTCAGGACAACCAGACCCACTTTGACTATGGATCAGTTTGCATTTTAAAAGTGCCGATGCAACCACTTTTGTACTTTCAGTAAATACCGCTTAGAATTGTTTTTTCATATTCGTAACCTATAAAACACGCGTTAGTTTGTTTTTCTTTTATTCGCGTAATCATAGTCGCAGAACATTTTTTTTTTAGAAAAAACGAGCAGCATTAATTTGATTCGTGAATCGCGGCTGGAACAAGCGGTCACGTGACCTGGAACCGAAATAAGTATGGACCGACTGAGCTCTCTGACGCCACGCAGCTACAGTGGCACTGCTGTCGGTACTGCACATGTGCAAACGCTTCGCTTCTCCCAGGTTTCTGCGCAGGCGCAGTTCCCAAACCCGGTGTGGACGAACGCGGGCCTGTTTGTAAACAGTGGGTAGATGTATGTGCCGCCAATGTCTGTCGTATAGCCACACGCTGGGGGTTAGCGCAACACGCGCTGAGTTCCGCACATTGTTAAGGTTCGGCTATTCCCGCCATCGCGGTGGTTGGCCAACGAGCCACTGCTCACAATGCACGTCGAAACGTCGACTGTCACGTGCTCAAATTGAACGCCTGCGCGGTGATCTCGTGCCCGCTGTACGAGGCACGCATTTACATATCGTCACCGCGGAAGTCGCGAAAACTCGACGACGAATTTTCGGGGTATTGCATCGTTGACGACGCCAACAACGCGATTCCCAGAAGTTCGTCGTCGATTTTTTTGCGAAGGAGACACTGAAGGAAAACGTCCGCTTTTATCCTCGAAATTGCGCGGCGACAAAGCAGCTTCTCGGTCGGTGGTGTCGCGCTCGAGTGTACCTGGGTCCCACTTGTGCCGGAAAGCTCGTGTAAAGTGAGAGATATTTCTACCCGTTTCACCGCTACATTTATCGGGGAATGTGCGCGGATGAACGGGCGGACGGAGATGCAAATTTCTGGAAGATTCCGTTAAAGGGCATTCCATGTTTCAGAAACTGCCGCGAGTTAAGCTTGCCCACATCGCGACCGTCATAAAGGGAAAGACCAACCGTCAGGGATGGGTGTCAGCTGATGCGCCTCAGCTGTATAAATGCCATTTTGAGGGCTTCATCCCTGGCTTCAAATATTGCAATAAAAAAAACGCGTTAAAACAATTTGTTTTTAGTCATTCTCTCACTCGCTCTTTGAGATACAGATTGACAGAATGGACGGATGTTATTGGCTGGACACCTCGTAACAGGCGGTAGCTTGCGCCCCCTAGGCTAGAGACGAGTTGCCGAAGAACCGCTGTTGCTAATATGCGGTTGCCATGATTACTATGGTGCCTGGAACACGCGTCCCGGACTGGTGTGCTTACCGCGTCCTAAAACCTGGTCCCTCGATCTTCACCGGATGACGGCATACAAGTATCACGCTGTCGCCGGCCACGACCCTGGCGGCGTCCCAACAGCTGTGGTGTATGTGGCAGACGCCTGTTCCGCTGCAGGTCGCTCTCCAGTGTGGCAGTTCACGGAAGCTTCGGCAGCCGGAAGTTGGGACGCGCGACGACAGCGACACTCGCGTTCGCTCCTGCTTTTTTGCCGGAACTTCTACGACCAACCGCCAGGATCGCGGCATCCAACAGCGTGACACTCCGGCTTTTGTGACGTCACTTGTTGCCACTTTGGGACCACTTTCGATGCGTGGGCGGGATGCAGAGCGCAAGTTCGTCTGCTTCTTTTGCAGGGGTTGTGGTGACGTCAGAAAGACGCCGAGCTCTGATTGGCTCTGAATGGAGGATAGTGGGTAGGCCTCGAGGCAGCTTGCTTTGAGGCCTACCCACTGTTTTTTAATCAGAGCCAATCAGAGGTCGGCGTCGTTCTGACGTCACCGCAACTCGTGCAAAGAAGCGGACGAATTGCTCTCCGCATAGGACGCGAAACACACGAGTCGGAGATGCTTTTCAGACGCCGTATCACTTGTGATGGCGTCCACGTCACGTCGCGTAGTGATGAAGCGCTGACCGCTTAAAGCTCTTCCGTGGCCACGTCTGCGCCTTCCGGCGACCGTGTTACTCGATCTCGCATGCGGAGTAAAAGTTTGGCGGCTTGACATTTGAAACCTATACCCCCGCTTAGCGTTTTAGGGGCGAAGCTCCTTAGGGTCTAGCCTTGTCCGTCCGTCCGTCCGTCTCGTGCTCACATCGATTGCCATCCCATCTGTCTTCTTAAAAAAAGAAAAAAATGTTTGCGCAGTCGACAGGATTCGAACCTGTGCGGGGAGACCCCAATGGATTTCTAGTTCATCGCCTTAGCCACTCGGCCACGACTGCGAGACGAGTAGGGGCTCTGAGATGTGGGACCTAACTCAAGAGCTGGGGTTTCTGTCATGGATGAAACGTTGCATGTAGCCGCTCAACGTCTATACAGGAGAGGGCGCTGCGGTCAAATGCGTATATAATCGCGTGTAAACTTTGCATGCATCGGCCCAACGTTTATAGACGAGAGGGCGCTGCGGTCAAATGCTCAAATGCGTATATAACCACGTTCCATACCACACATTTTCTTTCTGACATGGACCGTTGACTTAAGCGGTGGAGATGCGTTCCCACGGCTTCTAGCGGATCCAAGCTGATCCGCTAGAAGAACCACTGGCTCTGCATTTCACCGACCATAAAACAGTAATAATGAAGTCGAAACGCAACCCGGAACTCAGCACTACCTATGAGCAATAAAAAAAATCAGCACCATCAGCACTACCTATGAACAAAATCAGTATCATCAGCACCACCAGAGCTTCGCCCCAATCAACATCATTCACCACGTGGAGATGCGGTCATTTTTCTGGATATGTTTCCCGCCGTTCGACCCGCAGGAGTTGCTCGGGGCTCGGGTTCCATCGCGTGTGTACCGCTATTGCAAGCGGCAACGACGACAACACACCGCCATATTTGTCGTTTATCAATATTCCATAAGATGCCTCTACGGAGCGATTTTGTGTTCGACGGTCCGGAAATCAGTGAGGGACGACATTCACCTGTGCAACGTAATTGATAAAAACTACGTAAAAAGATTCTTTTTTTAAAATTACATTGCTCTTGGCTCGCTGGCGGATCGAGCAGACGTACTGGGATTGGGGTGATAGCGGCGCATTTTAGCCAGCGGATGGAGGGGATCTGTCTTTTCGAGAGACCAATCTCACCAATCAGTTTGACCGTGCCATCGCTGTCGCGAGGCATCGAGGGAACTTTAGTCTTTCTGCACGTGCGACAACCTCGCTGGAGCTCTGCGCGTGCACCGCCACCAGGCGCTTGTGAACTAAAGTTATGGCAGCGTTACGCGTGCGCCAAACGCTCGGTGAGGTCAATCTATTTCCGAGTCTTGCGAGAAAAAAAAATGTTAGCGCCGACTGGGGCCTCCGAGAGTTCTGTATAGCGCTGAGTTCGTGAAAGCTGACAGTGATTAGAAAGGTTGGCTGCTATACGCAAGGTGACTATGCCAGTCCGGCCGTGGTCTGTGCGAAATGCGTCTGATAGAAGCCGCACCGTGGCGCCACTGTCTCGTCGCACGCAGAGCCGTATGGGGAGAGTTTGGCCGATCTATGATCTCGCCGCCGTAACGCCCCCTCCCGAGTGAGCCAATCAGCCCGCGGCGCAGAGCGAGAGGCGTGAGCGCATGCGCGTGAACTCCCGGCTGCTCCCAGCTGAGCGGGGAGGGCCGCCATTTTCATTCATTCGCCCGGTGGAATGCATGGGATCGACATCCAAATTTCGGTTCTTTCCTTTTATTTGGCAGGCTCTGGCAAGAAAATGATATAGTGTTATTCCTCGGTGGCTTAAAAAGCTAACGAATGAAGTTTCTCCACGTTTGAACGCAAACTTTGATTCAGGCGAAAAAGAAATAAGCCCGTAGCAGACGACGCGTAGCCTCAACAGTGCTCTGCGCCGACAGCGTTGCGTCAAAATGGCGGTCGTCTCCTCTTTGCTCCTTCTTTCTCTCTCGCTCCTTCGGCGCTCTCCTCCCTTTCCTTCACTTTTCTCCTCTCCAGCGCCTTCGTCGCCACACCCACTGGCCAAACTCGCACGGTGCGGCTCCTAGCAGAAGCATTCCGCCATAGACCACGGCCGGACTGGCATGGCCATCGGACGAGCGTGTATAATCGAACACTGTAGTCGACCAAAGGGTAACCTCCAAATGGCAACCTTAAGTTGTTTGGTTAGTATTCTAGATAAGGGAAGAGAACAAACGTGCACGAAATATTTATGAGGCGTTTACTCGCTTCGGTGAGTGCCACTTGCAAGCCGACAGCCAAGGCACGATCGACAGCTTAGAGGTCAAGAATAGACGTTCAAGGCAGCGAATAATACTCGCGTTGCCTCGGAAGCAACTTGTACTTCTAGCTCGCAGCATCAAAACAAGAAATAGCGGAGCAACAAACAAAACAAAGAAGTCGAGAAGTACCATTACTACAAGAAACGCACCCGCCGAACCGCCCGGCAAAGTGTTCGTTCTAAATATTACCATAAGAAAAAAGGCTTTTAGTGCGTAGTGTTTTGGTCACTGACAAAATGAAAAATGGCTTGCCGTGTCTTTTGAACGCCTGGCCTCCAGCACGCCCTGTATGCCTTCCGCCGTGCTTCGGCGGCTCGATGTGCACGATACGCCCAAGTGTTGTTGGAGGTAGGAACGCGGACGCCTGTCGCGGGACTACTCATGCTTCTCCCTGTCGTTTTCACCTTGCCAGTGGCCATAAAGGATAGGTATCCCATGCACGCGCGAGGTCGTCAGCTTCGGATGGAGAGAGAGAGAGCAAATCGCGCGCCCTACGCACGTGCGCGTGAAAATGGCGCCGGCCAGAAGCTCGTTATTGGAACGGTCTAAAGGAGGGTGCCGTTCAGAGCGCTCGCGCAGGCACGAGCCGGCATTAATGGCGCTGCTAGGGCAGGCGCGTCTTGTCGCGCGGAATGCGCGCTGTACAGGATACCGTGAAGCTGCCGTCGGCACGCGCTGGTCAGTGGCGCACACAGCCGCGGCCGCAGCCGTTTTGAAATGTCGTTGCTTCCGGTATGCGGTATAACGTACGGCTATCGATCTGTCCATCGCGCGCTGGAAGGTGTTTGCCGAAAACGACTGGTTGTCTGGACGTCCCTGTTTTGCTCGCCTATACGCTGCTCGCAAGTGCTGGGTTGCGAAATGTTTTATTATTTTTTCGTCCCGCATAGCAGCTACGGAACCCACGTGGCTGAGAACGACAGGAAACAGAAAAACGTCTATACGCCTTTCCGCAAAAGCGTAGGGGGCTGCGTTCATCGCTGCTTTTGCGTGTTATGCGCGCGCACTTTCTGGCTGGTCGCGATAGACCGATCTCACTATACTCCGTTTCAACCTTTTATGTTGTACCGCAGCGAAGGCTAGAAGCGCGAGCTCATAGCTAGGGTTCGGAGTTTTCGGTTTAAACCGATAAAAACCGATAAAAGTACGCCGAATCCATTTTCGGAAATTCGGTTTTAACCGAAAAAGGTCAGTTTTTAGGTTCGGCATTTTTTATTTAAACCGATAAAAACCGATAAAAGTACGTCGAATCCATTTTCTAAAATTCAGTTTTAACCGGAAAAGGTCACTTTGACCTTCCAGTCGTACCGCAGAGCCGTGGCGAAAAAGTGGAACGACAGTGTCTATCGAAACGTGTCCGAATGTATGGGATACACGGGTGCCATCACGACGTTTTGGTTTAATGTGCGCATCATCGATCGGAACATGAAGTCCGAAATGCCCCATAACTTCGCCATGTACGAGCGTGTTTTCAAACTCGTTGTAAGGAAGACTGACTTGATGCAAGCTCTGCATGTTGTGTTGAGCTTCAAAAAGTCGCACCGTCTCTCTTTTGGCGGTCACAATTGGTTGATTGGCCGATTTTGGCTCAGGCAGCGCTTCATCTCCTCAGCCTGCCAGTGTCCAGTATTAGTGTTGAGAGGGCATTCTCGAAGCTCAGGGCCATATTAACAGGAATGAAAGAGTGCGGATCAACGAGGAGAACCTGGGAACGTACATGTGTGTGTACTATAATAAGATAACGTAATCCTGATGTACAGAAGGTGAAGTTCCATGTTTTTTGGGCATAGGCTTCATATCTGACTTGTTTGTGCTTCTCAGGTTTTTTCTTGTTTCTTTTACAGTTGCACACATTTGCCAAATAAAGTGTCCATTTCTTTTTCAATGTATCTGTTCCGTTATTCTTTGAGTGATCACAAATATCAGAGCTACAAGGATCATCTGATCCGGTGTCCGTTGGTGTTTATTTTATATTCACCGAAAAAAGCCGATAAACTATTGTGGGCATAAATATACGCCGAAAAAAACCGAAAATTGAATTTTAAAATAAACACCGAAAAAAGTACGCCGAATTTTGAAAAAATAGAAACCGAAAACGCAGAACCCTACACATAGCGTTAAGAGCTGCACCCGACGCACGAGCGTTTGTTGCCGCCTAGATGTGCCCTATAGAGCAAGGTGCTCGCGCTTCTAGCCTTTCCTGCGTTACATCATAAGGTGAAACAGGAGTATATCCAGTTCGGCTACGCCACACAGCTACCCGCAATGCTATCGAGGGGAGTTCTTTTTGGTCTTTCTGCACGTGCGACAACCTCGCTGGGCTATGCGCATGTAGAGCACGAGATGGCACCTGGGTCATCTCGTGCACCGCCGTCTGCACTCCTGTGAGCTAAAGTTATGGTGGCATCACGCATGCGCCGAACGCTTAGTGAGATCGGTTTGTTGCGACCAAGCGCTTCGGCTGGACTGCGACTTGGCACGCGTGGACTGCGATTTTTTCTGAAACAGTGAAAACCTGTATATTCCGTTTCGCACGCTCGTTAATGTACAACGCTGTCATCGTCATCATCATCATCATCGTAAACTTAATATTCGAAAGTGAAAGGACCTTGCGGTCCCTGGTCGGTTCTTTAAGGCTGAACTCCATGGAACGAATTATGTGACGAATAACTGGCGAACGCCGCCCGGCCCAGCACGCTCGCTTTGCGCGCGACGTAGCAGCCACCGCGTTGAATTCCACGCGCGGAGCGAAAGCCGCCGGGTTTCCATAATTCGTCGGTTATTCGCAGCATATTCGTCCCATGGAGTTCAGCCTTTAGTCCGTGGCTCCAAGCTACGCCCAGATTCGGTGGGCTTGCTCAACCAGTCGCTGCTGGTCATCGAGGTCTGTGTGGATGGGGCCGCCTCCGAGGAGGAAAAGAGTGTCAAAGCTGCTGGCGCAGAGAATGTTTCTTGATCTCGCGCAACATGTTGCATCACGTCCCCACGCAAATGAAACTTCAGACAGCGTTTCAAGTATAAAACGGAGCATAGAGTCGTACCCAAAGAGTACGATGTACTAGAACTGGGAGGTGTGCCGACCGCATCGGCATCTCCATAGGAGCTGGGTGTTGTGTGGCCCAATTCTGCCGCAGGGGCCTGGGGTGGCGCTGCCAGTCACAGCGGGGCCAGGAGGCCGGTCAGGCAGCGTTTAGCGAGGCTGGCTTGGGGCGTGTTGGTGTGACTATTTCTTCTTGTTTTGCGTTGTGTGTGAAGCGATACAATATTGTGTGGCTGCTAGCTGTGCCGAAGAGACAAGGGACTCACAACGATGTCAAATACGGCGAAGAAAAAGACGGAGCGGTGCTGTTTTGTGCCGGGGTGCAACGTGGGTTACAACACATGCAAAGAGAAACGCTCCTTGTTTCGGACGCCGAGCGACGCCTCTCTGTTCGCGGAATGGGATCGTCTGATTCCAAGGGAAAAAAACAAAACTGATGAAGAGAAAAAAAAGAAGTCTAAGAAGAATGTGTGACCTGTGTGACATGTCAGAGAAAACAAATTTCTCCAAGTGGGATTGCTCTTCAATAAAGACAGCAGTTGAAGTTGCTCCATTTATCTTGCCAGTCTTTGTGTTTATTTTCATATGATGCATGCTCACTAGATGAAATCAATTCAGACATTTCCTGGTCTATAAGCTTTGGCTGAGAATGCAGAAGTCAAGAAAAGCTCGCTTTCATTAATCCATGCTACACAAAAAAGATGTATTAACACCAGAACAAAAACTAGGTATTTAAAGGTCTGCAAAATGTACAGCTGCCGAAAATATAATTAAAAGAGCTTTGACACTAAAGTGGAGAGGAAAGCATCGCATATCATATCATACTCAAACTTCGCTTTCTTAATGCTGGTATGTAAGGTGAGATAGACAATTATTCTTCTATAACAGCAAAACGAAAAAATTAAAGAAGCGAGACTATGTAAGTAACTGACCGCTTCCAAACGGCATTTGCGCTTTGAATATAAGCTTCTGCCGCTCGCGCAAGTCACGCTTTTTCACAGGGGTGTGATATAGGATGGAACTTATTCTTTCTCACAACCGAGCAGACAAAAACAAACGAAGAATACGACCATTTTCACGCTGAATAAAGCACCTTTGCCGCAACCACCAGGCCCCTGTCTGCCGTCGGATGACCACGCTCTGCCCCACAGCACTCTCACCGGCGTGATTGCACGCATCGCGACACTCCCACGGCCGCCCGACGGGCACACCTCCCCGTTCTGGTAAACCTTACGTTATAAGCCCCTCGATGTGTTTGCGTTTGTCTTGCAAGTAGCGTCAAATCATAGCCTCACTCTATGCCTGACAAAGCCACGGCGGGTCGCCACGATACGCGGCCGCCGAAAGTGAAAAGGTAGAGCGGCAGACGAGAGGCATGTAACGGGCGCCCCACTGCCGGCGAGACGCCGATACACGCTCTCTCCCTAGCGATGGAATGTCCGCTCGTACTTCTCGCGTTCCTCGGGCTACACCGCTTCTTCTCTCGTCGGGTGTGAAAACCATGTTTCGGGTCATCGCCACTGCAAAACTGTGCGCTGAATACCAGACTCCCCGAGAAATGCTTTGTGCTACACCAGATCTTCGTGCTCCAACACCTGTGACCGGGCTGCATCCGTGCTCCGTCATCGAACTGCCAACGGAGCTTTGTGAGTATAGAGAAAAAAATGGCTCTTCTCACTGGCGCTTTTTTTCTCCAGGCACAAAATGTGTTTTGTTAGCCGAATTCCATGCAGAAAACCGTCACGACGCTTATGATGTTATGACGACATCGGCAGTCGCGGCGCAACGTTATGGGACGTCTGACACCGTTGGACACCAGGACATCGTGTGACACCACAGTCGCGGCGACCTCGGTGACGTCACGATGTTTTCCGCCCCCCCACACACACACATGCTAGTATGGCGCTTCACCGCTCGTGAACATGGTCTGCGGTCTCCGGCTTTTTTTGTCAGCCTGATCAAGCTATACTTGTATTCAACTCAAGAACCTCAGTAAAAAAAAAGTCCGGCTCATCGTAGAATGGTGACTCATACATCTCTTCTCCTGTGTTGAATCAAGATATATGCGAGTGCATTATAAACTATTAGATTTACCTTATTTTATCAAGACGTACTCGTTTCAATATCCAAAATTGTCCCTTCTTCATTTGACAACCAATTCTTGCAGGAACTACTTGGTCCAGCGCATGAATAATGCGCAAAATCGTCCTCTTAAAACATGAAATGCGTTCGAACGCTACCCTTCGATTCAAAATTTTGACCGTCCCTCCGTCCGTCTGTCGTAAGCATTTTCCGCTAAATTTAGCGGGAAGAGTGGCGTCACCTCGACGTCACGTGTCGCTATACACACCTCGGTGAAATCGACGGCGCGTGACCTCTTAGTTATTTATTTATTTGTGTACTACATGTTACCCCGCAGCGCCAAGAGGCATTATTGCAGGGGGGGGGGGGGAGGTGTGAGGATACATTTTCACAAGAATTACAGTCGTCAAATACAGAAACACACGGAAAAAACAAACAAGTTCGCAAACAAATCTAAAAATAAAAATAAAATATGTTGCAAAATTATATCACTTTAACAAATGGATCCACAATGGTATTAAGCTTTAGCCACCAATATAATTTTTCGTACAAGTAAAGGTATGAAGATACAAAGCACAGTGTTACAAACCAAGCATTTTGAATACACATTCACAAAGAGAAAATTCACTTTGCTTATTCCCAGCTATCACGTGACAGTTTATCAAAAAAATTATCAGACGATGGAATTGAAATAGTTTCCTCTGGCAATTCGTTCCATTGTTTAACGGTATGGGGGAAAAATGAGAATTTAAATATATTAGTCCTAGCTGAAAATTCTCTAATTTTTTTGGAATGATCTAATCTGCGTGACACAAAGTGTGGCGGTTCAATGAATTTAGTTTTATCCAGTCCTGTTTGATCATGATAGAGCCTATGTAAAAATTTTAAACGGAGGCGGCGTCTTCTAGAGTTCAGAGGTTCCCAGTCTAATTCACGTTTTAGGGCAGTAACACTTTGTTTGAAATTGTAATTTTTTGTAACGAACCTAGCAGCTTTGCTCTGAATTTGTTCAATTTTCTGTTCTAGATAGCGTTCTTTAGGGTCCCAGAGCACGCAAGCGTATTCTAAAATAGGCCTCACATTAGAGAGAAAAAGGGTGTTTTTAAATTGGAAGGACAATCGTGAAAATTCCTCCTCAAGAAATTTAGCACACGGTTAGCTTTGACCGTCATGTAGTCTACATGCGCGCTCCACGATAGGTTTTCCGAAAACTGAACGCCTAAATATTTTACTTTGTCCACCTTTTGTAGTGGGGCGCCATCAATTGAATAGCTAAAAGAAACAGGTTGTCGTTTTCTGGTAAATGTTATATGATTGCATTTGGGAATATTTAAATTCATTTTCCATATTTCGCACCATCTTGTAAGGCGATCAATATCTTCCTGTAGCTCTAGACCGTCTGAATATGTCTTTATTTTGCGGTATAAGACGCAATCGTCTGCATAAAGACGAATGCTTGACGTAATGTCTGTAGAAATGTCATTGATATATATTAGGAATAAAAGCGGACCTAGCACTGATCCTTGGGGGACCCCTGATTTTACTTCTAAATACGACGACGTTTTTCCGTTAACTAAAACAGCCTGTCTTCTATTTGTAAGATAATCAGTAAGCCAGTTAATAATATTTTCAGGGATATTCAAAAATTTTAATTTGTATAGGATCAATTTATGGGGGACCTTGTCAAAGGCTTTTTGAAAATCTAAGAAAACGCAGTCTACTTGCACGCCTTTATCAAAAAAAGAAGAAATGTCGTGATAAAAGTCGATCAGCTGGGTATCGCACGATAAACCACTTCGGAAGCCATGTTGATAAGGAATAAAAAAGTTGTTTCTGTCGAGATGTTTTATCAGGTGGCTGTAGATTATATGTTCTAATACTTTCGAGCACACACAAAGAAGAGAGATTGGTCTATAGTTTTCTACCCTATTTTTTTTACCGCTTTTGTGGGCAGGAACAACGTGAGCTGTTTTCCATTCACTTGGTAATTTACCACTTGATAATGAGTTAGCAAATATTACATATAAAAAATTAGACAAAATGCCGGAACACTCTTTTAATATGCGGCCTGGTATACCGTCAGGCCCAGTGGCCTTGTGAGAGTCAACATTGTTTAGTAAATTAAGAATTCCATCTTGACAGAGTTCAATATCCAACATACTGTCCTCTAAAGTCTCAAAAATTAGAGAAGGGTTATTCACTATAGGAGGCGAGAATATAGATTCAAAATAGCTATTAAAAAGGCTTGCTTTTTCAGCCTCATTATCTATCATCCGACCTGAGTCATTGATAGTTGGAATTCCTGGCTCATCTTTTTTCGAACTTTTCACGTACCTCCAAAGTTCCTTCGGATTTCGTTTGAACTTATCATCAAGAGATGCTAGAAACTCATTCTTGTAGTGTGTCGCTTTGCTTTTAAAAAACGCTGTAAGTTCCTTTAGACGGACCAGGAGGCTCTGTTTTCCATTTTGTCTATATCTAGAATACACACGTCTTTTTTCTTAATGATTGTTCGTAGTTCTTTATTTATCCAAGGCTTGTCTTTGCGTTTTCTTCCGGTTATAACTTTTGAAGGAATATGGATTTCAATTAATTCTTTTAATTTATTTTTGAACATATCCCATAGCATTTCCACATCAGAGTGGTAGCTGAATTCTTTGAAATCTTGGAAATAATCAAAAAGTTTGTCAGCTAAAGCGGAATAGTTCCCTTGATCGTAAAAATAAATTTTCCTTTGCGTTTTTCTTACGGTTTTTTCTTTTGCGCATTTTATTTTCCCAACTACCGCCTCGTGATCGCTGATACCGGGAACAACAGAAATAGAAGAGATAACAGAACGTTCACTGCTAAAGATTAGGTCTAGCGTACTGTCCCTCCTGTGGTCTAAGCGTGTAGGAAATGTAACGTGTTGGTATAAAGAAAAGCTTAACCCTTTAACCACTCGGCCCGAGCTGTACTCGTCATGGAAGGTTGTACCAATATCGCCGATGACGAGTCACACTCGTCCAGCAAAATGATGGTTTGCTTTCACTGCCGAACACGAGACAGGTTCGTCCATCGGCTTTAGTTTCAATTTTCAACGCTGGAGGGCAGGAGAGGCCGCGCAAATATAGCGTGTTTTGGCCTTTGGCGCGAATCTAGCCTTGCAACAGTGATCAGAAATGGCAGCACGCTTGAGTGATGCCGGTGACGGCCCTCGGAAACGGGCTCTCTCTTGCGGCAGTTCGAAGACTAGCGACGATGAAGACATAGAATTTGTCTCTGAAATTGAGTCGGACATAGATTTTGAGTATGAAACGGACTTAGACGATGACCACAGTGACGAAGAAGACGACGCGCTGGGTAGTGTTCAAGTGTGGCAACGCGTAAACACCGAAAACACGCCACCGGCGCCTCCGAGGTTTCCGTTTTGTGCAGTGCCTGGGATTCTGCGGCAACCCACTGACGAAAAAGACATTCTCGGCTGGTTCGAGGTTTTTTTTGATTGGGACCTTGTCGACCTCATTGTGACAGAGACAAACCGCTACGCGGTCCCGCATTTCGCAGCGTGGGGTTCTTCATGAAAACCGGTGGACCGCGAAGAGATGATGGTGTTCCTTGCGCTAATAATTTTGCAAGGAATCGTTGGCGCTAGTAGTAGCTAGTACGGAGAAACGTCTAGGAACTTGATCTTTTTATTACGGTGCGTATGTTCAAATAAATACTGCGCATTTCAGCACGTGTTATTCTATTGCTCTTACATGCACTGAGGGAAAGCTTCCATAAAAATCAACTTTTTCTTTTAAAAGTTTTGTGTTAATACCAATCAGAAACCAATCAAGTAATGTATTTGCAAAATCAAAACGACGTAAAAAAATATGTGCAAGTAAAAAAAATTTGGGAAAGTTTGTACATTTTCTATGGCAACAACCCGAGTGGTTGAAGGGTTAAGGCAAATTCAATGAAAAGTCTTGTAAGGTGTAGATAAGTTTGTACTGATCGGTAATGGCACCAGCCAAGTTAACATCAGGATAGTTAGAAGTCGCCTCTCACAGTACAAGCTGGTCGTAAGAAGTTGTTGAAAGAGCATTTGTTAAAGAAAGAATGGAATCGTTGCCAGACGCAGGCGGTCTGTAGAATGAACCGACTGTGCAGGAAGTGGCCATTTCGAAGCGACACCTTACACCAAACAGTACCGAAATGAAAGTTGCGAAAAGTCAATGGCGGTGCTTTGCGAGACTGTTATGAGTCAGCAGGAATACTCCTCCACCATGCCCATTTCTGTCTCGTCGATAAGCAGCATGGTCAGGTGAAAAAGCTTCTGCACTTTTGATTGAGTCATCAAGCCGCGACTCTCTAACCATTACAATACTGGGCCCTTGTCAGATTAACAAGCTCTGCTAAGTCGTCAATTTTATTTTTTATACTACGACAATTCACGAGTAGCACATCGACTTCATTCACGGTTACGTGTCGTTTGACAGCAGCCCGTGGAATTGGACTGGTTGCTAGATTGTTTCCTCTTTTACTGTCTTTGTTCATTGTTGTCATAGTGCAATCACTTTGTTTCCACAATTAGTCTGCTTTAGCGTAGTTTAGGTTGACTACTTTGCTGTCCTGGCTTAGATCCCAGAAGCTTGCTTCTTTGATGACGAACGTTTACAGAAAAGTCCCCGCCGATGGATATGCCGCTGTGTTTTTAGCTTGGGCGTTTGCGATAGTATGGTTGTGTTTTGTTTTAAACGAGGAAGGGTTTACGTCAATTCAGTTTTCCCGCTAAGTTTAACGGGAAAATTCACCTCTCTGTGGCCAAAACATCGATTCCGTTTTCCAGCTAAATTTAGCGGGATACGACGTCACGTGACTTATACACCGATTCAGTTACCCTCTATATTTAGCGGTAAAATGCACGTCTTGTGACCTAGACACCAATCCTGTTTCCCCGCTAAATTTAGCGGAAAAATATACTTCAGGCGAGAGAACCGATTCCTTCACCCCACCCTCTCCTGCCTTCCGTCTCCCTTTCCTCTCCCCGCCTCTTCCCCTCCCTAAAATATTAATATGATAATAATTATAAACCTTTATTTTTATAACCTAGGTGACGCTGCTCCCACGGTGTATCATGGCAAATTTCATTCCTTATTTTGGACTTCGAAGGTAAAGTTTGCTGGCAATTTTTTTCGAGACATGAAAACGACTATATTAGTGCAAATGTTTTTGTTATCGTCAATTTCAGTCGCTCTAGTATTTCGGTGAGAAACAGAAAGGTCAGTAATGGTGGCATCAGTTCGGAGCAGCCTGATAAAATTAAAAAAAAAAAAACAATATCGTGGCTCCCGCGCTTTGTGTGTGTGCGTGCGCGTGCGTGTGTGTGTGTGTGTGCGTGTGAGCGTGTGTCTGTGTGCGTGCATGTGTGTGCGTGTGCCTGTGTGTGTCGTTCGCGCGCGCGCGCGTGTGTGCGTGTCTGTGTGCGTGTGCGCGTGTGTGCGTGCATTTGTGTCTGTGTGCGTGCGTGCGTGCGTGTGCGTGTGTCTGTGTGTGTGTCTCGCGCGCGCGCGCGCGTGTGTGAGTGCCTGTGTGTGTGTGACGTAAGCACGAACAATCTCGACTCTGAAGCGCGGAACTTTTATTCGAGGCATTAAATATTTGTCGGAATCGCGTCAGCTCGCCTGAAATTAAACCTTCCCGAATACCGGAATGAATTCCGGCCGCCATCTCCCCGCAAAGCACGCCGGAATAACTGAAACACGTATTGGGAACACCGCGGGCACGAACTGTACACGACGAATAATGTATTTGAATCATGTAGCTTTATTTCTCGATATTCCCGCTTTTTTCTTCTTCTTTTTTTATTCCTCCCTCTTTCTTTCTCTCTCTCTCTCTCTCTTTAATGCAATAGCATTTCTACGAGATCGTTTACGTCCGTCGGTCGCGGTTCGACAACTAGAATCAGCGATAAAACTTCAGAAGATCCTTTTACAAAACGCCCATCAAGCAACATTGGAGTAGCCATATTCGCAATTTCCCCATAACATGTTAGCAGGGAAGGGTTTTCCCGCCAAATGTGGCGGGAAAACTAGAATCTGTGCATAGTTATAAACCAACTTAATTTCCCTGCTACATTTACATAACAATAAAAGTGTTTCCCCGCCAAATTTAGTGACAAAACCTTAGTTGGCGAATAACTATATACAGCAATGAAAAGACAAACGTTAGAGAAATTGACGCGAGAATGGCGCCGCACTGACTTTGAACTACCGCCATATCGTCCTGTAAGCCTCCTTACTTCGTAGGAGCGTCCACTTTCTTTATTTGCTTTCCTAGACGCAGACTTTAAAGAGACTCCTCTTTAAAGTCTGCGTCAGAGATAAATGGATCGCCGACCCAGACGATCCATTCAATTAATGGCGACAGTGATATATTTAGTAAAAGAATATTGCGGCCCAACTATGGCGCCTAAAACGATGTAAATCGATACACACTTTCCGAGTAAACGACGTCATTAACCGAAAATACGCCTTTTCTTTTTGTCGTAAATCCGCTCGAGGTTTTTTTGTTTTGTTTTGTTTTTCAGGTAAAGTGATTCGATCGCGCGGTCATTTGAACATTCT